>JBAMJV010011921.1:0-27704 GCA_037951105.1 Echinarachnius parma | reverse complement strand
TGGGGGGGGTGTGGGGGGTGGGCAGTTGCGAGTGCATGTTGTATTTGATTAGTTTGTCATGCATACAATTTCATCATATTTTCATAATTATTATTGTTAATTTGGAAAACGGGAGACGGCAATCACCTACTAATTTCGCAATAAAAGAGAAAACAACAAAAACGCATTGAGTGCATGTTGTATTGGATTAGTTTGTCATGCATGCAATTTCATCATATTTTCATTTATTATTATTGTTAACATTTAAACAGAGTGTACCGGGGGATTTCCCATGGGTCGGGTTTATCATGTTCACTGAAAGGATGTATCGCAATGACATGTGCATAAGAGGCGGGGTAATACCGCCCATGTCTCTTTCATCTTTTAACCATGTGGATAGGGACGTTTCAATTATTGTCTGGGGTCGTTGTATTATTAAAATCGACATGGCTTTCTCTGACTAACAAAAACCTCGCGGATTTCCGCGGGGTGCCGCTAGTTTGTTTAATGAATACGTGAGATGCAATTATTGTGTTTGAGTCTGAAGACTATGTAATCTAGACAAATACCATGTAATCTAGGACACAGCAAATACAAATATGAAGAATCAAGAAAACTATAGAACTTGCAATGCCCCCAGTAATTGTGTGCTTCCCCATTCCTACACACACATACACACACACTATGTTATGCTTAATTCTTATTCAGTATCATATTGAATAAAGGGGGAGGGGGCAGGAGGGCAGACCATCCCCCTAATAATTTGTTTAAAATTGTAACATATATTTTATTAACTTAAATAATACATTATGTGTACATAACGTGTACCTCAATATTATTCTTGTTCATTTTATTCCCCTCCCCTTCCATCAGTAGCTCAATTTACCAGTATTACCCTTCCATATATGTTGGGAATATTGTGTTACAAAAATAGAAGCAAAATCAAAATACAAAATTATTCCCGGATAGTGCATTCATTGATCTAAAGAAACTATAATGCTCATTGAAAATATCAAACAAGTTTAAACAAACTCAAAGTAGTCTGCAGACTAACCCTAACCCCTAACTTAGGGGTATGTGCAAGGGATCACTGAGGAGATTTGGTTCTTAAATTCTAACACAGTGAGGACTGGGTTTGATTCTCAGGGAGGTGCGATTTTCTTTGCTTATTCTAACTTGCCTCAAATATAACTGGTCCATATATATTTGAATTTTACATGTTTAAAACTGCATCACTTCAATGATCCATTGTACATATCCCTGTGCTAATTTCATTATTCTTCAACATCAACTTAGTAGAAAAACTGATTATGTTTAAACTAGTATAGCTTCCAGTACAAATATGGACCACACGAGACTTGTCATCACAAAGCCTTAATGAGCTTGCCATTTGTGCACCCAAAAGTTCTCCAGAATCTCAGCTTTTTTTTATTACTCTAGTAAGAACAGAATCAACAATCCGACAACATCATAGAAAAAGTATCCATAGTCTAATTTCTATATTTGGCAACTTAATTTGTAAGGAGTTTGTGGCACCAGGACAAAATAGTCTGCTGTACTATGAGTTTGTCTTATTGTAGTTCTGTCCAATCATCTGTTGTGTGTCAAGTAGCATTTAGTTTAAGGCACATTATTACTATATACATGCAGCCATGCATATCCTCTTTGTGAATAAGACAAAACAAACTTTATACTATTGCCCATTATGACCAATATATGTACAACTTGACATATAGACAAATGTAATGTATATCATTTGCAAGACTATTCTTACACATAATACCCAAATTGACAAAATTATTAAACCAACACCAATTTGCAGTAAATATTGAATCACAAACACTTGAATAAGGGAAAAGTACTTGGTTGAAATGAAGGGTTTTCGTAAAGCATGTGAGCACCTCTATGAGGTAGTTGGCTAGAAAAACCACTGGGGGAGTTCAGAAGGTGAACTTTTAGGTTCAGAGAGACCGTGGATGTATTTAACAAAAAAAGGTTAAAACTTAGACCATGGTTAATCAGATTTAATTTTAGATGCTGTATTAAAATCAAATTATTAAATTTCGTAAATGTAGTAATAAAGACAGAATTCACAATTTAAATTGAGGATTAAATAATATTCCTACTTCGCAGTAGCTACCATTACATGTATATATGGCTGCATTTCCTGCCTCTGATATCCAATATTTCCCGCCACCCTGTAAAGACAGGAAAACTATAAGCAGCCCATGAGACCATTTGACCCATAGATATTTAAGGCATATATGCGTGGGTTATTATGGGTAGACAGTAATTCCAACTCGACTCCCACCGTAAATCTCTCGAGGTAAACTTACGATGTGTGTTGGATCGATCGAAGGGCGGTGCTCAAATATCTGAACACGGGCCTTCTTATGAAATTGCATGCAGCAAACAGCTGGTATCTGTATACCGAGAGAGTTCTCGCGCTGTCACCGTAGGCATCAAACAGCGGTACTTTGAAGTCGGCGGGTAAAGCGTGTTACGTAATATTTTCGCTCGTAAACATCTCTGATGGATCTCCATTCGAACATTCCGAACGCGACTATTTTTTATGCATTTTCCGACTCGGGTGTTCGGAAGTGGGCGCAGTTTTGCGATCACTACTTATAACTGAGCCAATGGGGATTACGTACCGTGCGTAGAAGTGCGCAAGATGGATCCACGCGTGTAATATACCGGTCTGAATTCCCTTTAATATAGATCATATCAAGTTGCATACATGTGCTATGTTACCTTTCAATATGGCAAAATAGTTCTCAAGAGATGCCAAAAAATGTGTCTTTTTGCATACATAATTAGCTTTATGACCTTTGAACTTGTTACATCATGACGCCAAATTGTTACCAGATCACTCGTCCTTTTTAAGTGCATGCAGGTACCTAGTTTGAGTGCAAATTGGTCAAGCAGGTTTGAGATATAGCCATTACCAAGGGCCAATAGGGGTCAGGTCCGCGTTGGCTACGTTTCTAAATTTGCTTGGAATTACCTTATCTTCATGTGTGGTCAATTTGACGCTTTTATCACAAAGTGCACAATTCACCGACATTGGCCAGCTAATCTGCCCCACTATTAGCAGCTGGATCACTAGTCTATAAATGTAGACCCTCGAAAGCGCCGCCAACGAGAGAGATCTGCATAAACATCAGTTGATTCTACATAACATCAGTGATCGCTGCCATGCGAGGGAGAGACTAGATTCTAGTCTACTGGATCACCCGAGTGTTTAGCGCTTGTCCCGTGGCCTCGCTGTACACACGGAGACTGTATACTGACCATGCATGCTTTCAAGTCGTACGTACGAGATAATAAGTCGTACGTACGACATAATAAGTCGTACGTACGACGATAATAAGTCATACGTACGACATAAATAAGTCGTACGTACGAGATAGTGCTTGGGCGAATTTTTTTTTTTTCCATGTCCCCAATTGGGCTTCGTAACAAAAAAACATTATTTAATGGAAACAAATTTACTTTTACGAAAAGATGAACATTTCCTGGCTACAAAAAATATAAATGATAATTGTTTGTTTGTGTTGAATAACAATTCAAGGCAGAACAGATGAGTGTTCGTGTCTGATGTGCGGGCGAAATTATAAACAATGAGGCGCCCCTAGTTAAAACCCTAACCCTAACCCTCCATTGCACATGCACGGATATTGAATATAACATATTAGTTGTTCTTTCAGAGAATTTTTTAAAACCTGAGTAAACAGTGCAACACAGAATAAGTATGTTGGCTCAACCATCTTTTTGCAATATTCTGTACACATAATGTTGGCAATACAAACACTTTAAAGCAAAGTATAAAGAAAATGTTCTGACTCGGGTGGTCTGAACTCAGGAAACGAACTGGGTCTCGGATTGGATGGATTCGGATACAACAATGAAATTAACGCTCTAGATGTCGTGATTGCCAAGATGAAGTGGACTTTCAATGGCGGCTATCTTAAAACTCAAGATTGATACCACTTGAATTACTTGAAAGCCCCTATAATGTCGGTATATAAATTTAAACTCTTTGGCTGTTGACGTACACAGCGATATTGATGTTAAAGGTGTCAGAGGGCGGCCATGCAAAAGAGGGCCATGATAAATTGCTTTCATAAACTTTCCGAAAGAGGAATGCCTAAACTCTATGCGAGCCTAAATTCATGCTTGTATCCGAAAGTGCACACTTGGTCATACATTGCACCTAGAACCCCCCCCCCCCCCCGAATATGCCTTATCGAAATGCATCCACTGCTGCCTCGACTGACTACGTATAGCTCGATCAGTACTAATATTTAGTGCGGTAACAGGAGGTTGACATTTTATGTCAAGCTAAGTACAACGGGATATCATTTCTAAAAAAAACATCAATATGGGAGACTGCCTATCCACGCGCTGGTAATGTATTATATACAAGGCAAACTTACTTACGCGTATAAATCATGATATTAATATACATTATATTTCTTATTATCGCATATTGTGTGGAGTAGAATTAACCATGCCCTTGTTGTCTCAGTGGTGTCGACACTTCGTATTCAAAGGTAGGACACTCGATCGTTCTGGAGGTTATATGTACTCCCATATTTGCTGCGTTTCACGTATATTTTCAAAAAATACTACCCCCTTTTATTTATGCAACGGGTACAAATCTGCATTTACGAATAACCATATTGTTGCAAGTACACACATTTTAATTTATTTTCCGTGAACATATTTATAAAGAGGTAACTTTTTCCACTTTTCTGGTGAGATCGGGATCGATCATGCGTATACACGGCTGATGTGAGGTGACACCATCAAGTCAGTCAGCCAGACTGCGGAGTGGGGCCGAACTAACAAAAAAGCGGTACCGTAACGCTGCATAGCGCTGCGAGCATTAACGTCTATGGTAATGGGAGGTCGACCGGTCGATGTAATTGACCATTGAGTTGGGCTGATTAGACATTCTTGTAAGTGAATGTACAAAACATCTTTATGTAGTAGTGGTGCTGATTTTTGGTTTGTTTATATTCAATTGTTCAATAACACAATTGTACCTTCAACATTTTACGATAATGACAACAATTGTGAGATACTTTCAAAGGTCAGGTCCGAAGCCAGAATTTACCATGGGGGGGGGGGGGGGGGGGGGGGGTGTGGGTAGGCGTAATAAAAAAAAAAAGGCTGAGGGGGGGGGGGGGTGGTAGGCGTAATTTACAAAAAAGGGGGACTGAGACTGATCGCGACCTTAAATAGACTTGGTTGAGTCGTGTTAGTGGGAGTAGATGGGGAGGGGGGGGGGGGATGTCTGTCGCCAAAAATGTTCGAGGCCGAGACCAACACCACCGGATTAATTGTGTGAACAAAAATCCCCCAAGATGGGGGAGAGGGTGGAGGCGGATTTTAATGACTTTATCATTATTTTGTAAATGATTTATTTAATGTAACTGCGCGAAGAAATATCACACATGCTTATACCAACCAGAGCACAAGTCATCTGCTCTTAATTAAAAATAAATTGAAATTGTAGTCTTAAAAATATCAATGAAACTCGATAAGAAGCGTTTTTACAATACCCTTTTCAAGACTTCTATGCTTGGCTTGAAACGTAAATTACTGACTACGGGATAATGACGTCACACGTGTGAGTGCGAGTCCCTTGCCTAGCGCGAGACGTATACAACTGTGTACTAAAACCCTCAAAAGAAGTTCCGCAATTCAAGTTTGAGCGTTCATATCTCTCATACTACTTTATTACCGTTCATGATTTTGGTATCATTAGAAGGCTGGTATTCTCCACTGTAAACTGCTATGACATTTGCCATGAATATTGTATCATGGCATGCGCATGTCACCCAAATATGGGGCAAAGTCAAAAGTGAAATGTTGCAAAATGCATTGATATTGTCAACAGTGTACCCTCCTTTTGTTGTGAGTGTCACATGGAAGGACTCAAATAATACAAGGGTAATTCAATGCATGCCATTTATCAGTACCTTCACCTTGAGGCTTTATTCAGTTACCAAATTCAACTGTGCCCACTGTTAGCACACATCCAATCCAAAACACCCATGTGTCTTCACAAAAAACCCATCTAAAGCAGGTCCTGAAATGACCTCTCTAGCCGCAGCTATACTATGTCCTGTATAACTTTTTTACCCACACTTATACCGTGCGTCCCCCAAAAAACTATACACTTTTGAAATGACTGCCGAATAAAAAATATATGATTCTGGGGGAAAAATTTTATATGTATGGAAAGCTCATAAACTTAACTTTCATATGACACCAAAAAGTCCGAAAATAATTCATGCTTGGGTGAGCACTGCTCACTTTTGTAAAGGGTATGAAAATTAGGTTGCGCAGGAATTAGCCTTCCAATTTGTGAGAGGTAAATCCTTTGAAAACTATACACTTTTGAAATGGCTGCCGAATAAAGAATATATGATTCTGGGGGAAAAGGTGTATATGTATGGATAGCTTATGGACTCAACTTTCATATGACACCAAAAAGTCCGAAAATAATTCATGCTTGGGTGAGCACTGCTCACTTTTGTAAAGGGTATGACAATTAGGTTGAGCAGGAATTAGCCTTCCAATGTGTGAGAGGTAAGTCCTTTGGAGCTTACAAAATTGAGGGTGATATGATAAATTCATGATCAATTGCGATCAGTTTGGGTTTGCTGAGTGAATTTTACGGTTTATTAAACCAAACTTTTATGCATGAGTGAACAGGAATTGCATTTTTTTATTGTAGCATTGTAACTTTCCCTGGTAGTCTCAGTGGTGTGTTCATGGGAGTCAGGATGGGGTGATGGTACATGTACATGTACCGATTGACTGATACATTGTTGATTAAGTGATTGATAGCTGAATGTTGATTGTCTAATTCACGGTATTGATTGATTGACTGATAGATTGTGATTGATTTCAGGTGTCAATGGATAATAGCAACCAGTCCAATTTGGGAAATGTAGGTAGAATTCGGGATAAGGGAAGGTGGTCTGGATATTTTGGAGTGGAGACCAACGAATATGAATTGTCGAGATATGCACAAGCACACCCAGGAAGAGAGAGAGAGAAAGAGAGAGGGGGGGGGGGGGGAGGGGCATACATGTCCTCTTGACCCTTATCCCATCTACCCAACAAAGTCCTACCCAACATTTCACCTCCCCTGCACCATGCACCATTACCCCATCCTGACTCCCATGAACACACCACTGAGTCTACCAGGGAAAGTTACAATGCTACAATAATAAATGCAATTCCTGTTCACTCATGCATAAAATGTTAATCCCATAAACCACAAATTTCACTCAGCAAACCCCAAACTCATCACAATTGATCATAAATTGGTCATATCATCCTTAATTCCGTAAGCTCCAAAGGATTTACCTCTCACAAATTGGAAGGCTAATTCCTGCGCAACCTAATTTTCATACCCTTTACCAAAGTGAGCAGTGCTCACCCAAGCATGAATTATTTTTGGACTTTTTGGTGTCATATGAAAGTTGAGTTTATGAGCTTTCTATACATATAAAACTTTTCCCCCAGAATCATATATTTTTTATTCGGCAGCCATTTCAAAAGTGTATAGTTTTTTTTTGGGACGCACGGTAGAGGGGTCCTGCCTTATAAAGGTATGTCACTCCGTTGTGTAGGCCACAAACAAATATAGTAGCCTATAACGCTTAATCCATGCAACACATAATATTATCTCCCAACAATAACTCACTTTAAACTGTATTCATCTTATATCCCAAAGCACATCATACTCTTATTTCATATTTATCATAATATTATCAACATTTTTTCGATAGGGCTTATGCCGAAAGGGTGGGTAGCGTCGCGTCGCGTCGCGTTGAATGGAACGCGACCATTCGTCCAAAGCCCCCCCCCCCCCCCCTCCCCGGTTTTGCCGAAAGGGTGTGTTGGGCGCGTCAGCTCAGATAACGCTACCAAATCGCACATACGGGGGGGGGGGGGGCTTATTCCGAATGTACGCGTTTAGAGTATATGCATACAATGATGTGTACATCAAAGACGCGTCCGTAAATTGCGCCATTTCAATCTCTTAGTTTTTGTTTCGCCACCGCGACGAAACACGTGTTATCCTATGAGAGACCAACTTTTCCAGGAGATGGGATTTTATAGCGCATGGTTGATCGATTGAACCGATGCGTAAGGCGTGCGTGCTTCGGATGTACTGTAGTCGATATTATTTAAAGGGATCTATTAACTTTGTTGACATGTGCAAAAAGTGATGAAGGGTTGATGCAATGAATAGTGTTGTTATCTCATATGTCCACAGGGTATTGTGTGAAAAGTTCAAGTCAAATGAACATTGCATGGCCAAGTAATGAGTGAAAATACAAAGTAATATTCACTAACTCACTGCATTCACTTTGTAGACAAAAGAAAAACTCCCCCGGAGTTTTTCTTATCTGAATACTTCGATCGTACATATCTTTGTAACGAGAGGGAAATTTGAAAAACCAAAACCTGTCCCATGATTTAATTGTTAATACGAATGCAACAAGGTTTGAGGGAACCGCTAGAATTAAAATGTTATTTTGAGGATTTGGACAATGTTACTAAGTCCCTTTAATATTGCGTTTGTAAAATATTATGATGTCCGATTCCCACGCTCTATATAGTTTACCGCGTTTCCGCGCATTCCAGGAAATGGGTTTGTACAACCGCCTTGCGTTGTATAATGAAGCTCAGTTGCGAGTCATGTGTGTTCGAGTATGTACCTGAAAGTATATAAAACTTATGAACGGCCTTAATTTTTATCAAAATGCACATTTACTAAAGATTCTACATCTACGACTTGGAATATAGTCCAGTTAATCTAGCATATATAAGGGGGTAACCTCGGCAAAATTGCAACACGGGATTTTTTTTCGGAATTCTGTTCAGGAAACTCCCCTTAACAACCCCCCAAAAAAAGACCTAAGAAATCGAAGTTGCGGAAAGTGGTTTAAAGGGCATTATAAAGATAATTAGCAAATTTGCATTATTGTGAAACAAGGTCAAGGGTCATTTTCTATCTAGGAATAGTACACTAGTATTTAAAACAAATATTCTAAGGTATTTTGTGGCAAGGACTCCATTTCCGGTGCTCGTTTGCGAGTGCCATATGGGCAAAACCCTGAAATCCAAGATGGCTGCTTCCTAATTTGCATATTTATGATTATTATTGGGTTTTAGTGGCTACAGCCTCTAATAAGCAATACTTATAGGTTTTTTTTCTTTAATCATGTTCTAAATGTATATCAAAGATACTTCAGCTTGGTTGCCGCATTGGCAACCTCTAGCAATGCATATAATTCGTATAATTTGTATTATTTACCTAATTTGCATATTCCCCCAAATTGAGTTTATTGGGAACCCGGAAAGTCAAAATGACAAGAAATACCACTTTTCCAAGGTTGTGGGGGGCATGAAGTCCATTTATGATACCTAATTCGACGTATCACCTTGGCAACCCACATAAATCCAAGATGGCCGTCTTTCGCATTTTAAAGGAGATAATGCTATTTGCCACTTTAACGGCATTTTTTTTGGAGAGCATAATTTGTTTACTGTTAGCAACCAGCTACATTGAAATTTAAGTATTCCAATTGCTAATTCCAATAATTGCGAGTCCAAAAATAGTAATATTGTTCTAATATAACCAAAAGAATGAAGTTGTGTATAATTACATGTGAAATTTGGGGAGCAGCCATCTTGGACTTAAGAAGGTTGTCATGGTGCTATATGGAAATAAGTATAACAAATGGACTTGTTGCCCCCCAAAACCTTGGAAAAGTGGTATAACTTGTCATTTTTACTTTCCGGGTTCCCAATATACTTAATTTTGGGGAATATGCAAATTAGGTAAATAACCCAATTATGCAAATTATATGCATTGATAGAGGTTGCATAGGTGGCAACTAATCTGAAATAACTTCACTACATATTTAGAACATGAATGACACATAATAATCTGGAATTATTGTTTATTAGAGGCTGTAACCACTAATATTCATAAATATGCAAATTAGGGGCAGCCATCTTGGTTTTTAGGGCACTGCCTATACGACTCATGCAAATGAGCACCGTTAATGGATTCCTTGGCCTAAATTACCATAGCATAATTGTTTTTATCAATACTGTACTATTCCTAGATAGAAAATGTCCCCTGACCACATTTCAGAAATATGCAAATTAGATAATTATCATTATAATGCAAATTAAAACACTTTCCGCAACTTCGATTTCTTAGGACTTTTTGGGGGTTGTTAAGGGGAGTTTCCTGAACAGAATTCCGAAAAAAAAATCCCATGTTGCAATTTTGCCGAGGTCAAGACCCTATATTGACTGGACTAATAGTTTACCTTCGGAGTTAATTAATTTGAGTCTGATCCCTATGCGTACCCAGGTGAGGGGATTGGGGGGGGGGGGGGGGGTGTGGGCAAAGGCGTTCAACCCCCCCCCCCCCCTTTTTGACCAAATAATTACTGTTTTGGGGGTTTGAACCCCTTCTTTAAAATTTGTAGCTGGTCTCGACCACATTTAAGCCCTCAAAAATTGTGAATGTACTTGGTCTCGGCTACAAAAAATGTATACCCTAAAGCTACCCTGCTGAAGCTACCCTACTGAAATAAAAGGAATAAATAAATAAATAAATAAATATACGGCCACCCCCCTGCTTACATACATTTGCCAGACGACATTCCCCCCCCCCCCCCCCGAACAAATCCTGGGAACGCCACTGACAGGTCTGACCACCATCATTCAGGTTTGTGTCATTTCAAGTTTCGATTACACACAAATTAATTCAATCCGAAGGTGAACTATTTCAAGGCTTCGATGGTTACTCTTGAGCAAATTGAGTACACAAGATATGACGTCATACTAATCTTTGTTTTTTTTGTTTTCAAATTCGAACTTCATTTACCGAAAGAGCATACAAAATAATGTCAAAATACCCAAAATCAATTAAATATGTTAAAAATTGGCTGAGATATGCCTAATCACATGAATTGTTTGTCAATGGGAAATCAGTGCTTCCAACGCACTCTGTCGGCAAAACCGGGAGGGGGGGGGGGGGGGGGGGGGGCTTTGGACGAATGGTCGCGTTCCAGTCAACGCGACGCGACGCGACGCTACCCACCCTTTCGGCATAAGCCTTTCGATATATTCCAAGTCCTTCTTAAGTACTTCACTTTATCCGCTAAGTTAACCGCTCTGGTTATGAGTCCAACGTCTCATCACTATAAAGTCTCAAATCAACATGTCAATCAGACATTCATTCATAGTTTACATCATCGTGACCGCGATATCTGTCGAAGTATCGTTCGTCGTCCTACGAATGTCCTTACGTGCTCGAAGTCGTTGTCAAGCGGGTCTTCCGACGATTCGAGGAGCGAGGAAGCGCCGTCGTCGACACCTGAAAAACATTCGTCTATTCAGCATTACGGACTTTTCGATTTGTACGTTCACTAGTGGACTGGTACAGTGACGTCATTTGTTGAAGCAGTGCGCATGCGCATCCACGTGCCCGTCGTTCGTACCAGATATCTAATACGTGTACACCCCTGTTTTGCCGTCGGTCTAGATCTGTGACGACAAGCACTATTTGGCTACTAAAAACAACGTCATATATAGCTGTATATTTCTTGTTTCTCTGTTGTGGTCTCTGTAAACAGGTTAACTGAAATATATGATTTAAATGAACTTGTCTATAAAGGTTACCTGTTTATAGCGTCCACTCTTCTTGTCTGCATTGGGTGGTCACTATACACAGGTTTTACTATCTCATTTTAATTATATGGAGTCTGTTAATAATAAGTTACCTGATTATAGCGCCCACCTCCAATGTTTCATTTGGCTGGTCACTATACACAGGTTTGACAGTACACTGTGTTATGAAATTTGTCTATAAAGGTCACCTGTTTATAGCGACCACATGTCTTGTTGCACTTGGGTGGTCACCATACACCGTTTGATTTTATGGAACAGGTCTAAATAAGGGCACCTGTTTATTGCGGCCAATGTTCTTGTTTTCCTTTGGTGGTCGTTATACACAGGTTTGACTGTAAACAATATGTTGGCACCTGTCTATAAAGGTCACTTGCAATTTAGTGTCAATTGTATTGTTTCCATTGAGTGGTCACTATACAGAGGTTTGTCTTAATAATATTTTATAGAACCTGTCTATAAAGGTCACCTGTTTAGAGCGGCAATTTTGTTTTCATTCAATATGGTGGTCATTATACACAGGTTTGACTGTAAACGGTATTTCGGAACCTGTCTACAAAGGTCACCTGATAATAGCGGCCAATTTTCTTGTTTTCCTTTGGTGGTCTTTCTACACAGGTTTGATTGTAAACGACTTTTCGGAACATGTATTTAAAGGTCACCTGATCATAGTGGCCAATTTTCTTGTTTTCCATTGGTGGTCATACACAGGTTTGACTGTAAACAATATTTCGGAACCTGTCTATAAAGGTCACCTGATAATAGCGGCCAATTTTCTTGTTTTCATTTGGTGGTCTTTATACACAGGTTTGACTGTAACGGTATTTTGGAACTGTCTGCAATGGACACCAGTTTATAGCGGCCAATTATTCATATCCCTTTGGTGGTCATTATACACAGGTTTGACTGTATGTTGGCACCTGTCTATAAAGGTCACTTGCAATCAAGTGTCAATTGTATTGTTTCAATTGAGTGTTCACTATACAGAGGTTTGTCTTAATAAGATTGTATAGAACCTGTCTATAAAGGTCACCTGTTAAGAGCGGCCATTTTTCTTCTTTCAATCTGGTGGTCACTATACACAGGTTTGACTGTATTGGATATTAAAACCCTTTTGTTTACAAAACTAATCGTCTATTCTCTGCAAACTTCGCACGAGCAATGCATGGCGTAACTATCCCGAGACTTGAACGCGCGTCGTCGTATGAAATCGAAAAGGTAAATAGCAACAGTCAACGTGCCTAGTCAACTCAATGTGGTACTTCACTGGGACGATAGGTCAACGGTCCTCGTATTAAGCGGTGGTCACAACCCGCCGTACTTGCAAGTGCGTGCCCCGTGCGTGCTGTCTACTTGCAAAAACGTGGGCAAAATTTGGGTATCCGTACGTGGTGAGTACCGACTCAGTACCGACTCAGTACGGATTTGGGAGCACGCAGACACGACGTAGCACTTTTAGTGCACGAGGAACTTTCGCTGCGTTCGCTGCGTTTTCGCTGCGTTCTACAGCCAATGAGCGCACGTGCGTGCTGCGCACGTGATAAGTGCGTGGTCCGTGCTTACTCGGCACTTCCCCAGTTCAACTGTCCAATGAGCACGCAGAACGCACGTGGACCGTACCGAGTAAGTACGTGCTCCGCACTTACAACGCACGTTGTGCGCACTGATTTCTGCAGTATAATATGAGCAGAAAAGGTTGTTCGCACTTGCACGCACTTAGTGAGTAAGGACGCCGTACGTGAGCAGCACGTGTAAGTACGGCCTCCGTACGATAACGTGGCAACCGCACGGAGACCGTACGTTGTAAGCACGTACAACGCACTTACCACGTGCGCAACGTACGATGCACGCAACCGCTCACGGCCAGGCGTGGCGTGCGGGCCACGTACTTACACCGTGCGTGTGACGTGCGTTGCCGGTACTCCCTCCCTGCCTTTGCCACTCCCTCCCTACGTTTTCAGAAAAACGTGGCGGCCGTGGCCTCCCCAAAAACCGTACGGACTAAAAACACGCACGGTGGGTTGTGACCAGGGCTTTAGCGATCGAAAATTCCCTATTGTTCAGGCTCTGGTGTATCACCAACCCAAGTGCCATTTATGCTGGTGTGAATCTTTACACTCTTTTCAAGATGATGCATAATATCAGGAAACACAAATCCATCTCTTACGCTGCATTCAAAGTACAAGAATCTATTTTAGAATGAACACTTCCAAGTCCCTAAGTGTTAATACCAAGAGAACACGTATGAAGTATAAAAGGTGTTCAGACCACACCCAAATTGAGGAGAGGGACGCCAAACATGACCCTTCTCCTTCAGGTGTAACTTCTGGTCTGGCACCTAACCTTTGCATTTCAATTGCCTCCTATGCCTGACATAATATACAGGAATGTGGATCATGTGATCCATTACAAAGAACATTTCCCCCTTCCTCCTTTCACTCCCCTGCATGAGTGCCCTTCAATTGTACTACGTTGCTAAGCTTGGCACACTGTGCAAGCCATGTGCTAGCAGTAGTCCACTGCCTATATAGCATCACAAGCTCACACAAAAGAACAATTTATTCACCCTTAACACACAATACAATGCGTTTGCCCATGTATCTTACAGCATAAATGGCACTGTTCACACTAAGCTGGAATAAACCAGGGAAACTTAATTAAATACAGTCACACTGTGACAGTGATAATATAGTGTTATGAATAATGTTCAATTGGTAATGCGTGAATGTCAATGGCGTTTTATCATCTTTTTGGAGGATACAATATGCCTTTATGATTTGAGGTGGTGCAATGACGTTTGTGTGTGTTGTTAGGAAGAGTTTCCATAAAATCCACCACTTTTACAATTCAAACGTCACTCTTCATTGTCCAAACAACAACATAAGTATACATGTCTACTTCAAAATGTTCCAATGTCCAAGGTAATGATAATACATCATGCCTGAGCGCCTTAACATCATTCATCACTCAATCATATTGACAATATTAATGCATTTTGCAAGATTTTACTTTTTACTTTGTAATGCACATTTCATGTTAAAATATTCATAGCAATTGTCATATCTTTGTGAAGGGGAGAATACAAGCTTTCCAATGATAACAAATTTATGAACGGTAATACAATAATAGGGGAGATATACACGCTAAAACTTGAATTGAGGAACTTTTTGTGAGAGGTTTATAATCCAGACTTCACATGACTCGAACTTACCCCAGCTGATGATATAAGTGGAATAAAAAATCTCTCGAATGCAGCTAATTACATTTTAATATTGCGTATTGATAATATTCTATTATAATATATTGAATCATGCAAATAGATTTGTCTAAATACCCTCCAACGCAAGGGCGTCGATTTATTCTCGCCTTTGGAGGGATGATTCGTCACTTTGACCATCTCTGGCGAGGGAGCGAAGCGACAACCCAGCAGCGTGCCCGGGTTTTTTATGGCTAAGGGGTGGGGGGGGGGGGGCGGTTAGGGGCCCCAAAGCTTTTGAATTCAGCTGTTTAGAAATTTGAATATTATTAATTGCACATTGCAAGCATCATGTTATGAGCTGGGCTTTGTCCAATATGAAGTTTAGCCTGAGAGATACATATTTGCAAGCATTCTGATGGAACCCTGAATAGCATCAGTCATGGGATACCCACATTGGGAAGCTTATCGGGGGTCCAGGGGGCGGAGCCCCCGGAAGCTTTGGGATTTGTAATATCCATATAAAAATATGTTGTCTATATATATATATGTAAATATAGAGTTAACTATTCTTTAGTTAATTGGTTTTGATTTAGCTGTTTAGAGATTGGAAGATTATTAAGTGCACATTGCAAACTCCTGCTATGATGTGGGCACTGTCCAAGTATGGATGAATTTTACTCTGATAGATAAATACTGTCGATTGCAATCATCCTGATGGAACCCTGAATAGAATAAGTCAAGGGATACCCACATTGGAAAGCTTATTGGGGGTCCAGGGGGCAAAGCCCCCGGAAGCTTTGGGATTTGTAATATCCAGAAATACAATTAACTATTGCATAGTTAGCTCAATTTTAGTGAGCGAAGCGCAGACGCACAGTGGGCAAGGATCGCCTGAAAGTTTGCCAAGAGAGAAGTCCTAAATAAAACTAGTTAATGGGCCGTATGCATAAAAACAAGCAATTCCTTATAAGCAAGAGCTTGTCAAGCAAAATATCAAGTTCAAGCAATAGACCGCTTCTGTAATATATGCAAATAATATGCGTATGACGTCAGACTCCCCGTTGGCAAGCTTAACAATAGTAACTAGGTCCGGCAAGCTCCGGCAATCTCCGGCAAACTTAGCTTGCCGGACCTAGTTACTATTGTTAAGCTTGCCAACGGGGAGTCTTGTGTCATACGCATATTATGTGCATACATTACAGAAACGGTCTATTGCTTGAATTCATATGCACAAGCTTATGCTTGTGCTGAAACCTTTTGCTTGCACTGCCTAAGCAATTGCTTACGTGTTGAACAAAGGATCGTTACGGTTGTGCGAACATCGCACTGCAGGACAACAGCGCTTCGTGCCCGACCTGGCAGCAGTATTTTTGCTTACGCAAATAGGGGGAAACAGCACAGAGCATTAGGGGGGTTTTTAGTGCAGATCGATGGACGAAAATTGCCGTAAAAAGTATAAAAAACAGAAATTTGATTAAATATTAAATCACAACATAATCTCTGGAATAAGGAGCTCGTAATCATTCTGAAACGGTATGAAAATTTGATCCTTAAACGCGAATGCCATGAGTAAGCAAGAACTCAAGCTGGTCTGGATGTGCTTGAAAAAAAAGCAAGCAAGCAATTGCTTATCAAGACAATTAAAAGGTTCGTTTTCTGCATACGGTTTTAAGCAATTGCTTGTTTGGTAAGCAATTGCTTACGAGCAGTAATCAATTGCTTGTGCTTGAAAGCAAATGATTTTGCTTGCAAGCAATTGTTTGTTTTCATGCATACCGATTCAAGCAAAAGGCTAGCACAAGAAATTTCTTGTTTTTATGCATACGGCCCATTGAGTACAGGGTTGGGACTGGGTCAAATAACCTTAATGGGGGTTTCAGGGGCGCAGCCCCGGAAGATTTTGGATTTTTGGCAGTTTCGCATTATCAAAAAGTGGTTTAAAAAAGACTATAGTAACAACTTCCATTCATGTGAGGCAATGCTTCTTAACTTTAATGTTATTATATATTTTTGAACCCCAAATATTGGGCGGGGGGGGGGGGGATTATAATACTGACCATCCCCCACCTGAAAAATTGGGGGGGGGGGGGGGGGGGATATATAACCCCCCTCCAACCCCCCCCCCCCCCCCCCCCCCCCCCTGTGATTGACGCCCCTGCTTCTATGTTGCGTAATTTCCCGATATGTTTTCGTAAACGGGCCGCCTGGCAGCGCAGAGTGATTGTTCGTGACTAGTATAGTTTGGTGTATACAGAGTGAGTCAAAAAGAATGTCCCACTTTTGTAAAGTGGTATTGTTTGAAATATGAATATTTAATCATGGGTATCATGATATGTCTTGATAGAGGTATCCTCCCAGTACATTTAGGTACCATTTTCATTTGATCCTCTGCACGCATGACTGAACATCAGACAATCTTTAGAAGACTGCCAGATCTCACTTGCGCCAAGTTACTGGGTGAGGAATAAAACCGTGCTTTAGACAAAGACAGTCAGACAGACAGACTGACACACACACACACACACACACACACACACACACACACACACACACACACACACACACACACACAACACACATAATTTCCGCTTTTCTGATTAAGCATTGATTTTTATTCCCGACAATCTTCCCCCTTAAAACACATTCACTACCACCATCATATCATCATCATTGTCATCATCGTGTGCGTGTGTTTGTGTGTGTGTGTGGGTGTGCCTGCGTGCATGCGTGTGCGTATGTGTGTGTGTGTGTGTGTGTGTGTGTGTGTGTGTGTGTGTGTGTGTGTGTGTGTGTGTGTGTGTGTGTGTGTGTGTGTGTGTGTGTGTGTGTGTGTGCCATGACCATCGTCGAGTGAGCACGCGTATTCCGTCAAGCTCCCCGCACACCATTATTTCGAATACAATTCAGTGCAGATCTTGGCACGAAATACAATTCAGACACAAGGTACGGACTCTTGTTATCACGCCTCCCCGAACTTTCCCGTGTGACGCTGTCAAGTGTTGTGTGGTTACTATACAGTGACTTTACTTCGTTTAAGCATACAAACATGGCTACACATCGCGAAGGGAAACGCCCAAGAGTTAGTCCTACGAAAGGATCAACAACGTCAGCAACAAAATCAGGAACGGACTCTGTTGAAAAGTTGATAGAGAGACAATCACGCGTTTTGCTGGAAAGTCTTAATAAAATAGAGAATGGTCTTCGTGCGGAAATCAGAGGGGCAGGTGCCCGAATCCAGGACATGGACGAGAAAATTAATGACATAATTGACTCGCTTAAGTTTACCGGGGCGGAGGTGGAGAAGATGAAGACAGAAACAATACCCAAATTGGAAAATGAAATGAAAAAGCAGAATCAAGAGCTACATGGCGAGCTGGAAAGGCTCCAGCTTTATGTCGCACGGGAGAATATGGTGTTCTACGGCATACCAGAGGCAGATGGGGAAGTTACAACGGAGGTGGTCAACGCTTTCCTGAAGAGCAGCCTTCACATGAGCGAGGAAGCCGTCGATGCGATCGAATTCCAGCGATGTCACCGAGTACCAGCGCCATCAAGACCTAGGCCGATAAAAGCCAGAGTTCTACGATTTCAAGATAAAATGAAAATTCTGGAAAGCGCGCACAATCTGAAGGGCACAAGGATGGCAATATCTGATGACCTACC
Source organism: Echinarachnius parma (assembly GCA_037951105.1). Classification (NCBI taxonomy): domain Eukaryota; kingdom Metazoa; phylum Echinodermata; class Echinoidea; order Clypeasteroida; family Echinarachniidae; genus Echinarachnius; species Echinarachnius parma. The sequence continues at coordinate 9,121 of JBAMJV010011921.1, read as the reverse complement.
TATGAGAGTGAGGAGAGAAAGAAAGATGCAGATGAGGGTTCTGAAGGAAGCCAGGAATGCAGGAATGAAAGCGCACTTCCCCCGCCAAGAGCCAGCGAAGTTGATGATAGATGGGAAGCATCTTCCAAGGCAGAAGCAAGATGAATTCTTGAAAACCCTGCTATCCAGAAGACAGCAGGAATAACGACAAAGAATAGGTGAATATAGCAGCTCATTTTCATATCAAAAGACAAGATTACTTTGGAGGTAAAGAAACGTAATCTTCACTCAGTTGAAAAGGAAGAGGAGCACTAATAAACGCATAATAAACGCAATGAGAAATACTTTAAACAAAAACAAATGACAACAGTAGTCTGACAGAAAATAGAAAAATTAAATAAACTGACTTTATTAGTACAATAGACTCTTATAAAGTTGTGGAACCGAAAAAGCCCAGATGAAGAAACATTATGGAGGAAATGGGAAAACTTTAAATATTTGCATGAACTAGTCTATAATGACAATATCTGACGCTAGATGCAGATATCTTGAAATGAATGTTTAATTCAAGCAAACATAAATGACTACGCCATTAAAATGGATATAAGGTGTAAAGTTATTTTATAATATTTCTTTATTCAATAAGGATATATATGAGATGTCAATGATATTGATATATATATATTTGTTGAGCTGAAATATTTGTATGTATTTGATGATATTGTGGTTATCTATCTGAACCACACTCATTTTTTGCACATTTAAGGGAATGTAGGGCACACTGAGCATATTGAACAAACACAAACATTTATTGAATTTGGGTTTTCCAGGGATTTTTGTTTTGGTTCACATTTGTTTCTTAAATTACAATGCAAAAATGGGGTATTAAAGGAATTTGAAATTATATTTCATAATTAAAAATTGAATGTGTGTTAATTATGCCTGTGCTTAACATGCCTTATACAGGGATGTGTTTGGTGTTGAAATTGAATATTTGGAATTGCAAGTCAAGGTGTGTGGATTAATCTGGTATATTGATTATAATTTGACCCACATCCCTTATTTGGGTCAACTGGTATTTTAGAGTTGAAATGAAAGTTATTAAAGTAGAACCTTTCCTCTCTCCTAAGGGGTGTGAATTATTATTTTGTATAATTTTATTTTAATGAAATATTTAAATAAATGGGGAAAAATAGAACAAGGTAAAAGCGTGGGAGAAAAAAAGAAAGGAAAGAGAGGAAATGTAATCCAATTTATTGGAATGAAAGTACACTTCAAAGTAATGTTATGAATTATTACTTTCTCTTTCTCTCTCTCCCCCTCTATCTCGAGGAATGGCAACTTATTTTTGGCGTGTATTAGTTTAATTTTTTTTTTTTTTATTTGTTTAAATTTGTTTTAAAAATGTATTGTACAATACAAACCAAATAAGAGAGAGGCTAATTAATTAAGGGGGATAGGGAATAAGCGAAAATAGTGAAACAAAAGGGCAGATTAATTCACTTCTATTTACTGTGGAAGTTATGAAGAAAGGTTAAATAATTGATTCATATGGGTAATTGGAATATAGAAGTGCAAATATATTCATATTTTTTGTATGTGTTTTTTTGTTTATTTTTGGTGCGCGTGTTATATACATGTTTGTCTCTTGGGGTATTCACATTCACTTAGGTAAAAGGACATACTTTTTATTATGATACATTTATTTTTAGTGAAAAGCAATTAATATTGAATCTACTTAGTTATGAAAGTTTTATAGAAACAGTTTTGGAATGCTAGGGTGCAAAGAGCAGATACATTTGGTTGATAAATTGATGCATTTAAAAAAAAAAATTAGGGAAGAGGGAGGGGGTTCTCCTTATTTATTTTTTAGAAAAGGACATAATTGCATGGTGATGCATTTATTATAAGTAAAGGATAATATACGTTTTATACTGATCCCTCTCTTTTTTTTTTCTTTTTTTTTTGGAAAGTTGGAAATGACAGGGATATGATTACGCAAAATAATGTTTTTTTATGCATTTCTTATTTTCTATATTTAAAAAAATGTGGTATCGTAACAATCTTTATAATGTGCATGATGACATGTTAAAGTAATTTGTAGTAGAGAATTGAGGCATAACTAATGACTTATTTACGCACGATGATAATCAGGCAAGGGGCAACTCTTTTGTTCTGGTACGCTCTTGTGTGATTTGTATAGAGGAAGGTTCTAGATGTGCATTGATACAGAAGGGACATTGATAGAACCAGCTGAAATAGTTGTTTTGTAAGCTACTGCCTATCATATTCAGTGGTCTTTTAGTTGTTCCTTATACATTTGAATACAGTACCATCTGTCAGTGGTATTTGGGAACATGACCTAACTGGGAATAATGAGTGAATATATATATAGCCTGTTATTATGCAAAACATTTTTGTCCAATAGACCGTGTCCAATAGACCGCTTCTGGTGGTGTGTGCGAATGGTATGCGTGTGGCGTCGGAATCCCCGTCGGCGGGCTTAGCAGGGGTGACCATGTCCGGCAAGCTAGCTTGCCGGACTTGGTTACTATTGTTGGGCTTGACGACGGGGAGGCTGACGTCATGCGCGTGTTATTTGCATACATTACAGAGGCGGTCTATTTAGTTTTTTTTTAACTATCATGGTCACATGTATTCAGGGCCGTGACACGTTTATATTCAAAATGGGTACTGGACAGTTAGGGGTATCGATGCGTTTTACTTTGCTGCTTTGGGAGCAGTTGTGGAATGCTATAGAATATTCATATAAGCTGTGTATTATTGTAAAGCGAAAGGTGGTGTGAGGGCACTGATGCATAATGAACGGTCATGAAAGATTTCCTATAAAGGGACAACTCTGGGATGCAAATAATGCAGATTAATGGTATCTGGTCCCAATAATTGTACATCCATGGTCATTTTGTTTATTTTGTTTCATTGAGTATTGTTATTGAGTGGTATTTTGAAGGAGGGCTGTTTTCATTGGAAAGATTTAGGTCGGCATATACGTAGATAAGGTGTTTAATTTGTTTATATGCAAAATAATGCTTTGGTATGAAGAATGTATAGTTGATGTTTATATGAACAGGCCTGGCAACATTAGGTAATGGTGACAATTTTCACTGAAAGAGTTATGCCCAGGTGAATAAGTGGCTTTATTTAGAGGATTCGAGATCTTTAAGGTATACATGGTATATGCCATGTTAAAGGAATGTGTGGACTATTGTAGTAGTTGTTTACTCTGATGTATAGCAGGTGCGTGCATCATCATTACTTTGAACAGACGTGCGCGCATTGTTTGCATGCACTGCTGAGGAGGTTTATTATTAATTGATGATAAGTGCATGCATTTCCCTATGCACATCATCGGTAAGATATTTTTTTTTGTCTTTCTTTTGAAATGTAATGGGCTTAAAAGGCAGCTCTTGATTTGAAAAAAAAGGAAAGATTAGTCAAAGAGTAAATGTTTTTATTTTATTTTATTTTTTTAATGGTAGAGTCATACTAGGATAATATTGAGGAAACATTGTCTTGATATGAGGAAGTGTGAGGGGGGAGCTTGACGGAGTAGGCCTACTTCCGGATTTTTAATTTTTGTTTGTTTTTGATGTTAGTTCTCGATGGTGGACAGGGTTGGTTGAGGAAGGGTGCGTGTGTGTTGTGTACGGGTTGGGGTCTGCTCACAGTCAATATGTTTTTTGATACGTCATGTAGGTTTCGTTGTAGTTATTTTTTTTGTATAAACATGCTCACGGGGGATACAGATCACGCGGTAATTATAAAGTTTGTATATACCTGTAAAATAAAATGGTGAATTTTTCTTGGATTACTTTAAATGTAAGAGGGTTACGGAATAAGGATAAAAGAACACGCATTTTTGAATGGTGTAAATGTAAAGGATCTGATATTTCTTTTTTACAGGAAACATATAGTACTATAGAAGTAGAAGAACAGTGGAATAAGGAATGGGGCGGGCCAATGTTCTTTAGCCATGGGTCAAACCACAGTAGAGGTGTTCTTATTTTATTTTCACCCCTTTTAGATTTTAAACGGGATGCAGTTGTAATAGATGAAGAAGGGAGGTACATTATATTTAAAGGGGAAATACAAGGGGTTAAATTTTTGTTGGGAAATGTGTATTTCCCTACAAGAGACAAAGTACAATTACAGGTTGATTTTTTGAATAAGCTAGATAAAAGTATAATATACATATTATGTGAAGTTTTTGATAAGGACTATTCGGTAACATTAGGGGGAGATTTTAGCACTATAATGGAAGGGGGCATGGATTATGAAGGGCCAAATATTGTATTAAAATCTAGGTTTATTGAGGTATTAAAAAGTTTTTTGAATAAATATTATTTAGAAGATATATGGAGGAAAAGGAATCCTAATGTTAGACAGTTTACTTTTAGACAAAGGTCGCCCTTAGTCCAAAGTCGTTTAGATTATTGGTTTATATCATGTAGTTTAGAAAAATTAGTGAATAAGTGTGACATTTTGGTATCGATAACAACGGATAATTCGGGCATTAAATTACAATTTCAGCATTTAGTGGATAAGTTTGTTTTTGAAAAATCGTATTGGAAATTTAATAATAGTTTATGTATGGATAAACATTTTGTTGAGGGGATGCATGATATAATATTTGAATTGAAAAATGAATGGGGACCTAGGATTTCGAATAAATTAGTATTTTGGGATTTTTTGAAAATGAAAATGAGGGAATACGCCATGAAATATTCACGTGAAAAGGCGAAATTAAGGAAACTTGAAATAGAGACGTTGGAGACTGAAATTAAGGATTTAGAAAATCAGTTAGTCGACGGGGCATCTAGGTTTGTTATTGATAGTATTAAATTGAAAAAAGATAAGTTGAATAAATGGTATGATTTTTCTCGACAGGGCATTAAAGTTCGTTCTAGAGCAGCTTGGTTTGAAGAAGGGGAGAATAATACTCAGTATTTTGAACAATTGTTGAAAGTAAATAAGAGGAAAAGTGTCATTAGAGAAATGTATAAGGAAAATGGAGAAATTACTAGGGATAAAAATGACATTTTAAAAGAGATAAAAACATTTTATGAAAAATTATATTCTTTGAGGAATGATAGTGGTCAAAATAATGGTTTATTTTTTTATGATATTTTAAAGTTAAGTGAACAGAATAAAGAATTATGTGAAGTTAAAATGACGAAAGATGAGTGTTTTAAGGTTTTTAAAGAAATGAAATTGAATAAATCCCCTGGAAATGATGGGTTCACGGTGGAATTTTATGATACATTTTGGCCCTTATTAGGGGATTTGTTGGTAGAAGTATTGAATGAAACATTTGCAAGGGGGGAATTGACGGTATCTCAAAAACAAGTGACTATAACATTGATAGAAAAAGAGGGAAAAGATGCGAAGCATATTAAAAATTATAGACCCATTACACTGTTAAATGTAGACTACAAAAAATAAAAGTGTGTGTGTGTGTGTGTGTGTGTGTGTGTGTGTGTGTGTGTGTGTGTGTGTGTGTTTCTGTCGGTCTGGCTGTCTTTGTTCAAAACACTGTTTTATTCCTCACCCAGCCACTTGGCGCAAGTGAGATCTGGCAGTCTTCTAAATTATGTCTGATGTTCAGTCATGCGTGCAAAGATTCAAATGAAAATGGTACCTAAATGTACTGGAAGGATACCTCTATCAAGACATATCATGAAACCCATGATTAAATATACATATTTCAAACAATACAACTTTACAAAAGTGCATTTTTATGATCTCATGCAGTTCAATTTACGGTGCATAGTGTAATTAATATTCGCAAGTAAAAACAAAAGTACTAGAAAGAGACGTCTTTTTAGTGTCTTAACTGAAAAATGAATTCACGGTTTTTCCTACTTCCTTCTTCTTTCTGTTTCTCCTACATCCCCATAATTGTCATAATCATCATTACTATACCACTGACACTAGATTTTATGGACCTGTTTGCATCAACTTTGCTGTCTACATTTAGTATTTCCTCCTCAAGATCAGACATTGTAATGAGATACTTAGCGTTTGAGTGGTATTTACATATACACATACAGTACACAAAGCCGACAGGCTTAGGAGCGCTCTCATGCGCTCGCCCCACATGATACGTCATTAATCGTTACTGCACACAGCGGGCTGACCAAGGTCGAAAAACGGGTCCAAATTTCATTACTTTTGATATCAGATTAATCAATTCTGTGACAATTTTTGAAAAATATATATGAATTATTAGGAAGAATGTAACATTTCCTTTGCAATGATGCCGACACTATTAATGTTACATGCATTTTTAAATCTTCGCTCAGGTACTTTAAACAAAATTCAAAGGTGCTGTCAATACACTGATCTTGGTTGCCGGCGTTCGTTTTGTGATAGTTATACTTTTATAATGATACAATCTAAGACAACCCTTTATTTAATTCATACATTGTGGCAAATACATTTTCTACGAATTGAATCGCACAGACCTTTCTATTTGTATTTTTTTTATTATCAATATGTCTACTTAACCGTTATATTTTCAAGCTATTAAATTACAGCAAGAATATCATGACTAGCCTCAACTTTAAGATGTTATTTTTATAAATATGATTTCTTAAACCCTAGTACAGGTTAACCTCACATAAAGTAATAACAACTGTTTCGTATCAATGTTTACTGCGCTGTTTACACCAATTGTGACAAAATCCGGCGCCCATGATCTTGAGTTAAAACCATCTGCAGCTGGCGGTGGCGAATGGCGCTGCATGTAGCTTCTAGATCATGTATGCAGCTCAGCGCAGTACATGGTCTGCCGCAGCCGCGCCGTGCCCGTAAAAAGCTCCCGAGCATCGGCTTTATATCCCGTCTTGAACCCTTGAGCCCCGCTGCTGCCCGGCTGGGCAGAGGGTACGGGCAGGGTATAGCGGCGGATCATATCTTTTTCAGCGAAGCACTAGCCACAGCATGCGGCAAGTTCCTGGGGTTACTTCCCCTTTACAGACGGATACGATACCTAGCGCGCATTATGCCCCCATTATGACAAGGGGATTATCGTCCCGGTATGGGGCCCATGGAGTCCTTATACAACCTTGGACATCATTATTAGAGCAAGCACTTTTTGCTAAATGTTGGAGATTGTTAAAACTAATGTGCCATTTTACTTGAAACAACAGTACACACAATATGCAAATGAGTAACGTGATGGGATTTGGGATACCTACAACATGCCTGAAATTTGAAGAAAACATGAATTTAATGAACATTTGCATGGATTTTTGCCATAAAAGGGTATCGCTTTTATACAAACGGTTTCAATGCGTGGAACATTGTATTATATCATCTGACTTTGTAAAATACGCGTCGGTGATTGGCTAAACACGGTCACTTGACTGGGTGTCAATTTGGTATGACACAATGGTCAGAGAGTTATGACACCCGCATGGCGCGCGCTTCAAAAGAAATTGTATTATGACGTCACAATGAGAACCAAAGGTACACGTATACCGTATGTTGTTTTTGTCTGATTTCAGTTTCAATGCATGAATGTGAATATAGCCCCCGGATTTAGCCAGATGGAATAACAGTTGTTAACTTTGTTGTCGGGAAAATCATGGAAAGTTCCAATCCTCGGGATTTAAAAATGCTATTTCGTGAAGAAAATAAATCCCTCGACTACGTCTCGGGACTTACTCTTCACTCAATTAATAGCATTTAAAATCCCTCGGATGGAACATTCCGTGATGTTCCCTCCACCACCAGTTAACAACTGTATAATATTTGTCTGTAAGTAACACTAATGTCATAGAACTGTATTTCCAATAGTTTGTGTGGCTTGTTTTATGAGTAATTTATTATTAGTTACAGGTGCCAAGCGACAGTCAATTGCTCTTATCGAAGTAGTAAGACCAGGTGAAAATAGCCTCTATCCTGGTATACTGCCAAAACACAGGCAGTCAGCATCCAAATAGTATTTGCTTCTCCAACAGAGTTTAAGGGGATAGTTGAGTTTTGGTAGAGAGGGCGCTACACAAAACAATATGTTTGTCAAATTTGAAATCGCATACAATTTTACTGACAGAATAAACTTTATTTAATCCAAATTGGTTCAGAAACGGCTGAAATATCCATAAAAATATCCATTTATTATAAATGTTGGGCCCCTCAAGTATTCGATAATTTTGAACCAGCCGTTAAAAATCGTTTTAAAATGCTTCCTCTTTTCAAACAAATTTAAAAAGAGGTTTTTAGATAGTTATTGATCTAATCACTATTTCAACAAAACATCACATGCACAACATTTGATATAAAATGGTTTATTAAAGAAAATTCGTTTTTTGAAAGCGCCCTCTTTCGTCTTAACAGCTCCTTTTGAATGATATTACGGTCTTTACTTCGTCGTTTGTAATTTTTGTATTCCGTTTGAGCATAAATATTAGTTTATAATGTAATGGTGCAGGTTTGACTAAAACTGTACTCTCTCTACCAGAACATAACTATCCCTAAAATGCCAATTGGCAACACTCACCAATAATCAAGGTGCTAATACAGTCAAACTAGAGGCTGGAGAGAACTTTCTATGGTATAATCATAACTTACAGAATAAAAATCAACAAATGTTGCACTTTGCATGCTTTGTATAAAAGCAAATGTATATACTCGTATTGTTCATGTAGAACCCATACCTTTAATGCACATAGAAGGAATTAATTAATAAAATCTACACAGTTTGGATAAAAGTCACGTTTTTAATCAAATCCAAGGCAGGAAATATGTGGTAGGTATAACTTACACCATTGACTACACCCCTTTTGGTATGTCATGAACCAATATTTCTGCTAAATATCATAAAATGGAGAAAATAACCTTAAACTTCGAGAAAATGTATCCAAAAGTGTTTGTTCTAATGTGTATTTCCACAGTTTGTGTTACCCCCTCGGTCTAGTTCAGTTTATGAGCTACGTACTACACGGGAAATGCAATCACCAAATGATTCACCAATATTGTTTAGGCCCCGGATGTAGTTAGAGATAGGAGAGATTTAGGAATTTACAATGTAGGCTCGAGTACTTAGGAGCAAACCCCATAATCCCGGAAAAAATGAGGGAGAAAGAGGGGAAAGGAATGTCGAAAAGGATTTTTTTTT
>JBAMJV010011920.1:0-22105 GCA_037951105.1 Echinarachnius parma | reverse complement strand
AGAAAAGCAACAACTATTTCAAAACGTCTTTTGTACATTTTTGAAAAGAGGAAGCATTTTTTTTTTATTGTAACGGCTGGTTCAAAATTATCGAATAAATGTGGGGCCCAACAAATATTACAAATGGATATGTTTATGGATATTTCAGCCATTTTTGAACCGATTTTGATAAAATAAAGTTTATTCTGTCATTAAAATTGTATGCTCTTTCAAATTGATACTCAATTTTTCATTATCTCACACAAATTTTATTTCTTAACTATCCCTTTAAACAATCAGGATTTAAAAAAGTTTTTCCCAAGTTATCCGCGAATAATTCATGTTTGCGCGAACACGTGCGAAAATTTGTCCCCCTTTTCGCGAAATTTCGCGAAAAAAATCATGCGTACACACGACCAATGTGTAGTGACACCCCGGAGAGCTACACAAAGATTCTAAGTTTAACTAAACTTCTAAGTTGGACTTTAAAAATAATGGAAATCCATTATTGGCTATGTAAAATGTATATATTACTTTTTAAGTACAACATTCAATATTGTTTACAAGTACAAATTGTTCTTATAATCAAGGAGATTTTATATTCTTGATGTAAGATTCCGTGTAAAGTCTTTAATAAAAAAATAGTAAGGTTTTGTAATGTTTTATTATTATTTACATCTCATATTTGTCATGCTTATTTTTCCTCCATTAAAGGAATCTAGTAACTTTGTTGACATGTGCAAAACTGATAAAGGTTGGATAAAATACCGTCGGACTGATGTAATCTGATATGACCACAGATTTATGTGTGAACAGAACATGGCAAATTAATGTTTTTGACCGAGAAATTAAATTCGTTAACGCATTGCACTGACTTTGTACACAGTTATAATTATCCACTTCAATCATACTACAGTACATATTTATCATAACGAAAGAACAATTTTGAAAACCGAAACCTGTTACATACTTTTAGTAATACTAAGTAAGCGGATTTTTACAATGTTTAAGGATCCCTTTAAGGGGGTAGTTGGTATAATTTTTTAGTTATCTCACAATTTCACTATAAATTATCATAACTTTCTTTCCAATCATGGAGCTACAAACCGGGCATTGCTAGAAGAAAATAGGACCTTAATCTCTATTTAAAGATGAGTAAATATTTCCACTTCGGTAGCCTACAATTTCATAATAAGAGCTCCAGTCCAGCACATATAGTTAACGTATCCTGAACTAATCAACTATTCGAATAGTTATACACTACAAAATATGTATTTTCTGAGACCGTAAACCCCATAGATCAATTCGAGACACAGAAAACAAAATTGGTTTAAAACAAATATTTACAAAACTGCCCTCTTAAACAAGACTTGCGAATGTGTTATGTAACGCGCGTTCCATTCAGTTTTGGGTTTATTTTTATTGTGCTTTCTAAACAAAATAACGCTTTTACAAAATGTCGCCATACGTCTTTTCGGAAAATGTACCAATACGCGTGTATACTTTCACTTAAACGCAATTACTTCATTCAAATATATACTTCAAGTAAGAAGAGTATTGTAAACCAAGAATCTTGAAAATGCATATTTAAAGTGCACTATAAGGCATTGACAGAATAAGAACGGTGAATGGGAGTTTTAAATTAGATGATGATAACTATTTGAATGAACATTATTACGCAACAATCATATGAATGTGAAGGGTAATACGATAAAAAGATTAAAGGTAAATATCAAAGTTTGTATATTATTGTGTCTCTTTTGTCGGTATATTCGAGGTTGTACAAAAAACTTTGATTTTCATCTTATGTTGAACGTGTAGTATATGTAATAGCATGAATAGTGCGTCTCATCGTAGCTTTGACTAAGCCCGGGAATCTTGGATGATACTACATATTGAAGATTAATCCTAGTTGTTGTCAAATTTAATGATAAAAACACTTAGATTTTTTTTTTTTTTTTTTTTTTTTTTTTGGGGGGGGGGGACATTTCGGGTTCTTTAAAGAGGCCTGCAATTATTAAAAGACTTCAAGTTATTGATGGGAAATTTGTTCGGAAGGTTCGAAATATTCGCATTTTAGCTCTTGAATAAATCGAATTCCGAAACTACAAATGGCTTTCCATCATTTTTAAGTCCAACTTGGTGTAGATTCATTGAAAACCGACCGTAGTTGAATTATACCTTTACAGAAAGCTAGGCTCATGCAGAATATTTATGTATTACTTTCCAAGCACTCACTCATCAGAAAGAAAAACGGCAATATATTGAACCCTCGCCGATGATGGTCGAAATGACGTATCACCCCCCCCCCCCCCCCCCAAAAAAAAAAAAAAAAAAAAAAATGGGGGAAGACATTGATGCCTATGCCTTATATTGCCTCTACAATCGATTTCAGGTCCATAGTCAATGAGCCCTTGGTTCAAGCACGCGCATAAATATGATAAACAAATAAATGTAGAGATAGAGGGTGGAGAGTTGATAAGCAAAATGTTCTTCGGAAGACATTAAAGGGGTAGTTCAGTTTTGGTATAGAGGGCGCTGCACGAAATAATTTGTTTGTGAGATAATGAAAAACTGAGTGTAAAATTTGAAAGAGCATACAATTTTAATGGCAGAATAAACTTTATTCGTTCAGAAACGGCTGAAATATCAATAAATATATCCGATCGGATTAAATATGGGGCCAAGATTTATTCGATGATATTTTTTATTTTATTTAAATAATGCTTACACTATTTCAAAAATCTTCAAAAGAGGTTTTTAATGATTTCAACAAAACATCACATGCTAATTTTGTATGAAAATGGTTGAAGCAAATGCTTTTTTAGAGAGCGCCCTCTTGCGTTTAAATTGCTCTTTTTAAATGATAACAGGCTTTTTACTTAGTCATTAGTAATTGTCTATACCTTTCGAGCATGGTGGAGTTATAACTATTAGTTTGTAATGTTATATGTGCAGGTTTTGGTTACTAAAGCTCAGCCTTACCAAAACTGTACTACCCCTTTAAATAGAACAGTGTGCATATAAACAAAACAGCATTAAATGCTGTTTTGTTTTGTCGGAAAATATAGTTCATGAACATTTTGTCAATAACATCACTAAAACAAAAGAGTCTTCGATAACTTACAGTGATACTTATATGCCAATATGACCCGTCTCAAAGACGCAGAATAAGTCTCGATGCCACTGATTTGTACTGTGTGTTCGTAAATGCTGTTCATTTTCTCAGTTTTCTCAGTTTTCATTTTTCTCAATTTTCTCTGTTTCTTTAGTTCTTAGCGTGTATACAGTGACCGAAAGTGATAATTATCATGTTTTTTATGGCTTATATTAATAGTCCAAGAATAACACGATTTTGCCTTTGCCCGAATATGAGAAGGTTTTTCCCGGAAATTACTATAATAATTATATTGCCCTAAAATTACATGAATGTGACACGAGTTTGACCAAGTATGACATACGTTAGCCCAAATATGACATGAATTTGACAAAAGATTACATTTTTTGCCCAAATATGACAAGGTTTGCCTGAATTTGAGGTGCTTTTTTCCCCGAATATATTCCGTTATCAGAATACGGGGCGGAGAGTACATGTATAGATGTATGTATTGTACCCCGCGTTACACTATAGGGGCAGAATGTAATAGTATAGGTTACCTCTAGGATTATTCAGCAGCCCCTCCCTCCATCTCCTCCAAATGTCGAGACAAGGTTCGGCATGTTATACTTAGTAAGATACAGTGTGCGTGTACATGTATATAGTGTGTCCCATGTTACACTATAGGGGCAATCTGAACTAGTATATGTTGCCTCTAGGAGTAGAAAGCATTCCCCTTCCCCCTTCTCCCACAATAGCGTCTTTTCGCAATGGGACGGAGTGCTGAATACGCGGTATTTAAATCAGCTGTGACCGTCTCCGTACTCTGGCTACCGTCGCAATCTATTTGCAGTTTCGCAGTGAAGAATACGCGGAACGTCTCTTTGCTCGAGTGACCAAGCGCGCTGATTGGCTGACCCCACTGACCTCTGGCTGACCCATTGAAGTAAGGGCTTACCACACCGCTCCGTAATCGCTGTACACACGACGCTATTTCTGCCAACTACCGTCGTAGGTTTGGACGATACGCGGAAATTTTCGCTCTGAGTGCGACCCCCCGCTAAGATTAGCGTTGTAGAATGGCCGCATCGCCGGTTGCGAAAACAGCCTAGTATGTCGCGACAAGGTTCGACATAGTGAGATAATATACATGTACATGCATGTATATTTCCACATGTTTACACACGTAGGTCTGTACTAGTATAACTAGCATGTATAAGGGCAATCTGTACTATAGCTATTATAGCCTCGAGTAGCAGTCTTTCCGTCCAACGGCACATCATAATATACCCTGACAAATCCGCCAATGTATCTTAGGATATGGTGCGGGAAGCTCGGACACTCTATCCGGGGGACATTTCGTGCGCTCACACCGTCCGACGTTCGGCACGCTATTTTTTTTTTACACGCTAGCGAAGCCATCTTCCCCACAAACTCGTGAAAACGCGCTGGTAAGCCAAGACTAGCTCGCGTATGTTGATTTACACGCAAGCCTAGCCATTTTCTCAATAAAATCGTGGTTTCACACACCATGATAACTGTGAGTGTAATGTATAGACGCCTAGATGAATATTCTTAGTCTCATCGCCGTGGTCGTAGTCCGCATCTAAATCGGCCACTAATTAAAGGGTACCACCACCCAAAAATAATATTCTTAGGTAAGAAAGGTAACATCTTTAGTATTCCATTCCATCAACAAGTTCACAAAAATATGTTTCCAGAAAATATATATATAATTGGAAAACGCCTCACCATTCTAAACCATGCGTTCATGCCGTCTGAATTGCGAAGATTAATGTGTGCAGAGCGAACGAATCGCCCGGTGTCACGCTAAATCTGTACCCACTGCGAAATCCGTACGCAGTCACAAATTTGCGCATGCGCACCTGTGGGAAAATTGCCTGCGAAATTCGTACCCATTTGTAATAAAGCCTTGAGGCTCCTTGCGGCACAAAGTGTTGTCAAAACCCCGACGGTGGATTAAGAAACTCCATTCTCGCCATTTAAAAATGTGATAAAACATGTGTCAATTTGTTATTAGCATTAAATTGCGGCGTAATAATGGTCACGGTTTTCGCAAGACACACACTCCAAATGTCTAAGCGCATGCTCATTTGCTACTGGGTACGGATTTCGCAGGTCACGGATTTAGCACCACACCGGGATTATATTGTCTATAAACGTACGCGTGAATCGCATTGACGCACTCGCAAATGTTTGGCCCGTACGAACCAGGAAATAGTAGTGGTTCCGTAAGTGGTGGAAATTAATTGCTTTGTTTATGAATTACACAACCCTTTGCAAAATGTTGGGTATCTATTTGATATCACAAAACGGTACCAAAACATATCATAATGTGTTGTTCTTTGCCTGGTGGTCCCCTTTAATGATCACTCTTGCCCATGGATTTGTCTTAGCTAGATCGATGTCGCAGAGACGCATAGTTTGATGCATAGAAATTGTATCGCATACAGCAGGCGCTAGTCTTGGCTTACCAGCGCGCTTTCACGGGTTTTTGAGGAAAATGGCTTCGCTAGCGTTCGGCACATCCTAGTACAGTATACCCTGACAAATCCGCCAATATATCTTAGGATGTGGTGCGGGAAGCTCGGACACTCTATCCGGGGGACATTTCGTGCGCTCACACCGTCCGACGTTCGGCACATCAACGCTGGCAAATCCGTCAATGTATCTTAGGATGTGGTGCGGGAAGCTTGCATCTAATAAGGGACAGTTGGTGCGCTCACGCCGTCCAAAGGCACATCCTTGGATACGCTGGCTAATCCGTCAATGTATCCTAGGATGTGCGGGCAGCTCGGACACTCTGTCTTGGGAACATTGGTTCGCTTACACCGGCATTAATCATCTCTGCAAAAGTAAAACGATGGACCCTGTAGCTTTTATTGTATGTGTTGGTCCTTTTATTTTATTGTATTGGCCTTACGGAGCTTCACGAATTCTCTGGTAGGCTATCGTTCACAATTGCATTCTACACACACGCACACAAACAGAAAATCAGTCAATCACCAATAATTGGAGACATTCGGTAAATATCAGTTCATATATAGGGAGCTAAATGGTCGTAAACAGATAGCGAAAGGACATGTTGACAGGTCAGTGAAAGAGTATTTATATTGCGTTTAACTCTGCCAGGCCTGATTATAATATATATCGATAGCTCGTATGTTTTTTACGCGACATACATGTATCTGTTATCTGATAATGTTGCAGGTTTTCATTTCTTCCGATGTTAGTTGGACTTTGGACAGACTATAGATGAAGGTTGGGCGGACACGGTCAATGACGGTTGGGTGAATTAGTTATCTGCCATTTGCGCTGATTCGTGACATCATCAGCGCCTCTACCATTTCAGATACAATTTACATGTAGTGCACATCTAGTATTTGTATATCGATGGTAGTGCACTGTTATCTCTTCCGCTCATTCTCCGCTTCCCCTCTCTCTATTATTTTGTTTATGATTGTGTTGAAATTGGAGGTGAACAGTATAAACAAGCAATACAAAAGTCTACCACTTTTTATAGCGTATATGCAATCGCCAAACTAACCTGGCTTCATTCAAATGAATACAAAATGCGTCATGCCTGGATGCGTTTCTGTGGAAGAGAAATAATTGTGCACCAATAAGATATTGTTTGGAATTTAATACAGTACTGGGTGATATGGAGAGTAATTGACAGTGATAGTACTTTATTACACCGTCTGATTATACCGATTTCACGTTTTGGTTTCTCATGCTCCCGTGGAAAATCATGGCCGCTCTATCTCTAAGCTCCTTTCTCGCACTGTCGCTACTGGCGACGTCCGTTATTTTCTTCATCATCCACCTCTTCCGAGGAAAGAACTACCCACCAGGACCAAAAGGGATCCCGATATTCGGCAGCCTATTCAGCCTGGTTCTTGACAAGCGAGAGCAGTACCAAGTGGTCGATGCCTGGACCAACAAGTACGGTCCTATCGTCTCCTTCAGACTGTTCAACACGCGTTTCCACATCCTGGCTGATATGGAACTGGTGAAGGAGGCCTTTCGCGACAGCCGTCATATGTCCGATAGGCAAACCTCCATCGCCGCTGATGTCATCTCGGGAAAGAAAAACACGGGTTAGTATTTTATAGGCCGACTCTTCTGAATATATTTGAGCTTTCAGTGGGTGAACGATTGTAAATTAGCCAAAAATTCGATTTAGTGGTCTATTACCGTTAATATCAGACTTCTATAGTTTTATATTGTATTGATTTTCCTTTTAACATAATGTGAATTACAATATTATTGAGGTTGCCTTGTTCTGCTATGGTTAGCATACATATCTTATGAGCTAGGATCATATTTCACTCATCTTCGAATCGAATAGAGCAATGTTATCAGTCTATAGAATTCGTATCTCTAATGATTTTATCAAATTACCACAGGTGTCGCTTTTGCTAACGGACCCGAATGGCAAGACCTGCGCAGATTTTTCGCCAGTGTCTTCCGGAAGGTCGATACTTCAGTCATCAGGTAAACGAAGAATACAAAAATTAACAAAACCTCCCATCATATGTGACCCGTTTCAAAGTTAAATGGACGTTATATGGCCGAGTAACGAGCAAAAATGCAAAGTGTAATTCACTAAACTCATTACACTGACTTTGTACACGGTTATGACTATCCCTGACTATCCCTTGAACATTTCAATCGTAAATAACGAAACAGTGCCAAGGTCCAAAGTCAACTAAGTTAAATATAGGCAATATTTTGATGATTAAAAATAATAGCTGTTTTGAATAAAGGCAAACAAACACTCATGCACTAAACAAAGGAACCGTGTTCGCCCAAAGAACACAAACGTGCAACACAAGTGATTTGTGCAACATTTGCACTCTGCTTATGCCTCGGTCACACCTTTGCGTATTTTGCTGCGTATTGCTGCGCTAGGCGGGGTATTTCAATACGCAGCCGTACCCAGCAACGATAGCAGTCACACTATTGCGTATTAAGCTCGTAGGTAGCTCGTATGCCGGTCGTACAAAGACTGCCTTTGGTTGCCAATAGACTCGCAGCGTAGCGAGCGGCTAGCGCAACGGTTCGTGCTACTGCGAGCTGTGTGCGGTATAAAAAAAGATATTTAGGATTGAAGTGTTTAGACATTAAATTATCCACTAGACCGCGAAAACCCTGTACAAAGTGAGTGCAATGAGTTAGTGAATATCACTTTGCATTTTTGCATCTTAATAACGAAAGAGAAAGTCGGAAAACCAAAACATTGTCCATGCTTCTATATAGTAATACATATACAAGACCTGATGGAGGTCTAAGTAAATTTGGTTGGTTTTGACAACGTTGCTAGATCCCTTTAAAGGGATGCCTGTGAAGTGTCTAACTCCACGAAAATTACTTGGAGCTTCCTCGTTTCTCTTCTACCGTGTTGTTTAGCTTATGGTAAGAGAAGAACAAAATAGGGTTAGGTCTTTTCAAATGCCCCTTTAGTATGACGATATATATCATTCAGCTCAACAGCGTTAATGAACGGTCATAAACCTCATAAACGTCATGCAGTAATTCGTTGTAAAAGCTGACGCATATTTTCGCTTTTTTAACCAGGAAAGCAGTGTTCTTTTTCAATGAAACTTTAACACATCATTCGGACATATCTTACAATGATTTTGGTATAGGATTGAAGTCTCAAATGTCATTTTGGGCAATATCTAACACTTAACATGTGCACCTTTAATATGCGGCGTTAAAGGGATGCCTGTAAAGACCACGAACATTACTTGGAGCTTCCTCGTATCTCTTCTACCGTGTTGTTTAGCTTATGGTAAGAGAAGAATAAAATAGGGTTAGATTTTTTCAAATGCCCCTTTAGTATGACGATATCTATCATTCAGCTCAAAAGCGTCAATGAATGGTCATAAACCGCATAAACGTCCGTTGAAAAATCTGACGCATATTTTCGCTTTTTTAACCAGGAAAGCAGTGTTCTTTTTCAATGAATTCGGACAATGATTTTAGTACAGGATTGAAGTCTCAAATGTAATTTTGTGCAATATCTGACAGGTACACCTTTAATACAAGGTTGTAATTATTAATATCGTTCTTATTTCTTATATGTAACAGTTTTCAGGCAATTATCGTTGATGCCGCGGAGTGTTTCATTCGAGAGATCGAGAAGGCGGGAGGTGAAAGCGTGGATCCTCAGCTACCCATCAATTCCTCTGTCGCCAACATCATCATCAAGATCGTTACCGGAGCAACCTACGAATCCGATGATGAAGAGATGGAAGGTATCATACTTCAACTATTATCCTTCTTATATTACATTACATTACTACTACTACTACTACTACTACTACTACTACTACTACTACTACTACTACTACTACTACTACTACTACTACTACTACTACTACTACTACTACTACTAATACTACTACTACTACTACTACTATATACTACTACTACTACTACTACTACTACTACTACTACTACTACTACTACTACTACTACTGCTACTACTACTACTACTACTACTACTACTACTACTACTACTACTACTACTACTACTACTACTAATACTACCACTACTACTACTACTACTACTACTACAGTACTACTACTACTACTACTACTACTACTGTACTACTACTACTACTGTACTACAACTACTACTAATACTTCTACTACTACTACTACTACTACTAATCCTACAACTACTACTACTACTACTACTACTACTGCTACTACTACTACTACTACTACTACTACGACTACCACTACTACTACTACTACTACTACTACTACTGTACTACTACTACTACTATATACTACTACTACTACTACTACTACTACTACTACTACTACTACTACTACTACTGCTGCTACTACTACTACTACTACTACTACTACTACTACTACTACTACTACTACTACTACTACTACTACTACTAATACTACCACTACTACTACTACTACTACTACTACAGTACTACTACTACTACTACTACTACTACTACTGTACTACTACTACTACTGTACTACAACTACTACTACTACTTCTACTACTACTACTACTACTACTACTACTAATCCTACAACTACTACTACTACTACTACTACTACTACTACTGCTACTACTACTACTACTACTACGACTACCACTACTACTACTACTACTACTACTACTGTACTACTACTACTACTGTACTACAACTACTACTACTTCTACTACTACTACTACTACTACTACTACTACTACTACTACTACTACTACTACTACTACTACTACTACTGCTACTACTACTACTACTACTACTACTACTACTACTACTACTACTACTACTACTAATACTACCACTACTACTACTACTACTTCTACTTCTACAGTACTACTACTACTACTACTACTACTACTACTACTACTACTACTACTACTACTACTACTACTAATACTACCACTACTACTACTACTACTTCTACTTCTACAGTACTACTACTACTACTACTACTACTACTACTACTACTACTACTACTACTATACTACTACTACTACTACTACTACTACTACTACTACTACTACTACTACTACTACTACTACTACTAATCCTACAACAACTACTACTACTACTACTACTACTACTACTACCCAGCTAGCCACCTGACGTCGGGCCGATGTCGGAAGTTGGTTGCCGGATGTCGGCATATCGCCGTTGGCTCGACGTTAAAATGTCCGCCAGCCCAACATCGTCACGACGTCATTTTTGTGATATATTGGCATAACGTCATTTTCCGACAATGGCCCAACATCATGTCATGAGATGATGTTGGGCCATTGTCGGAAAATGACGTTATGCCAATATATCACAAAAATGACGTCGTGACGATGTTGGGCTGGCGGACATTTTAACCTCGAGCCAATGGCGATATGCCGACATCCGGCAACCAACTTCCGACATCGGCCCGACGTCAAGTGGCTAGCTGGGTACTACTACTACTACTACTACTACCGAAAACCCTGTACAATTAATGTACATGGACAAGAAAAAAATGGGCTTCCCGGGATTCGAACCCGTGATCTTCCGGGTCGCTAGACCGATGCTGTACATACTGATATAGAATGTGTTATGGTGGTCAGGCGCGCCGTAAGCAGTTTAGGATTGTGGGGGGGGGGGGGGGGGGGGCAAAAACCTAAGGGGACTCACGATTTGTTTGTGTGTAGGTGCTCATGCCCAACCACACTCACAGGGTTGCCAACTTGCTAGAGGTGAGAGTGAGACATTGCGAGGGAGCGAAGCGACCAAGCCCGAGGGAGCAAAGTGACTGAGTGGGGGGAGGGTGTGTAAGGGGGTGTCCCCCCCCCCCCCCCCCCCTCAAACGGTAGGGAGCTTTTGCATTTTTGGACTTGAAATTGTGCAATCTGGTGCATACCTAGATAGGAAATTCGGGCTTAAGCTCTGGGAAAGCGTGTTATGATTTGATCGACCAGAAATTTTATATTTTATATTGTTCACGAAGAAAGCAAACAATTGACACACTAACAAATATGCACCCTATAACACACACACAAATATTGTATTTAGTGTCATACATAGTTCCAACATAAACCATATGCCACATTATGTATGATCCAACAACATAGCCTACGGCCAAGAATGAGTCCCGGTGTGGTGCGAAATCCGTAGCCTGCGAAATCCGTACCCAGTCGCAAATGCGCATGCGCTTAGACAGATATGGTGCGTGTCTTGCGAAAATCGTGACCATTTTATTTTTTATGCCGCAATTTAATGCTAATACAAAATCGACGCATGTTTTATCAAATCTTGAAATGGCATGAATGGAGTTTCTTAATCAACCGTCGGGTTTTGACAACACTTTGTGCCGCAAGGAGCCTCAAGGAGGCATTTTGCATGCTTTATTACGACGGGGTACGAACTTCGAAGACAATTTCCCCACAGGTGCGCATGCGCATTTGCGACTGCGTACGGATTTCGCAGTGCGTACGGATTTAGCGTGACACCGGGGGAGCGAAGCGACCGAGGGCTGGGGCAGGGTCAGAGTGGGTGGGTTTGGGAGGGGATTTCCCCCTCCCACGGGGAAGATTTTGCATTGATATACTTTGGTGCACGTCACACAAGCAGCCAGAGCAATGCCAACCTACACGAGAACTACGTGGCCTGGTGTGAGCGCATATTCTGTCCGGGCGGATAGCCTGTCTGGGCCGCAGTATTATAGTAATGGCAATATCGTGTATTACGTCCCACCACTGCTATACTGTACACACTTATGTAGCCAATAAATCTATTTTATATCCACTAAATCTGACCTATAGCCACTACTCTGACCTATAGCCACCAAATTAGGGTTAGGGTTAGGGTTAGGGTTAGGGTTTAGGGTAAGGGTCAGACAGGCTATCCGCCCCGACAGATTATGCGCTCACACCGGCACCCACGCCCGTTACACAACAAACTGAGATAATCTGTTCACGCGCGAAGCGCGCAGCGAAAAACATAAAATGGATGCATCAATTAGTTTTTGAACGTTATAATGAAGAAGTCTTAGCTCATACATTTTATTTTTTCTTTCCCACTCTTCTTTTTCTTGTTTTTTTTTTTTTTTTTTTTTTTTTTTGGGGGGGGGTCAAAAACGCGTTCCCCCCCCCCCCCCCAACTTTTTGGATTGGGGGCGGCTGCCCCCCCCCCCCCTCACTTCCGGCGCCTATGATGGTGGTTCGTTCTTGGAACCCTTTTCAATGCTCGCGATGGTCTGACGCTATTGTAAGATTATAAGGATAAGAAATCACTTCAGTGATCCCTTGCACATATCCATAAGTTGGTGACTTATTATTCGTGTTTCAGTCTTATACTACGGTCTGTCCATCACGAGTATTGAAAAGGGTATTAGGGATAAACAAAAATTACAAACCTTACTATGGTAGACACCGGTCTAGCAATCCTGAGGTCCCGGGTTCGATTCCCAGGAAGCCCAATTTTCATGCTCATTTACATTTATGTCATGTATTTCTGGTCAGTATCCCTGTGTTTTAAATTCCTAAAAAATCTGTCAAGATCTTTTAATTATTAACTGGTGATTCACCAGTTAATAATTAAGGAGACTTCTTCAGAAGAAGTCTCCTTTTTTATCGGCGCACCGTATACATAATTACGCCTTGTGAAGTCGACCTTCAGACAGCATGGCCCGGATTCACAAAGGAGGTTTGTACAAACCATGGTTTAAACCATGGTCTACATATTATGGAGTGCCATTTGTAAACTGATGGAGAAAGTATGTAAACTCCTTACTTGTTTGACTTCTCAGATGGTGAAATTTGCTGGTTAGCAAGCACTAACTGTCATATCATTAGAAATTAGAAATTGTTTTACTTCTATACGAGCAGCACTCCATAGATGTAGACCATGGTTTAAACCATGGTTTGTACAACCTCCTTTGTCAATCCGGGCCCATGTGCCTGGAGGGATACGTGCTCAAATTGAGCTATCTTTGATTGACTGATTGTACATTTAGAATAGTTATTTCCCCCCCCCCCCCCTATCCCAGCACTAATCCCCTCCCACTTGCCATTCATTGTATCTTTCCCCTATCCGCATGAACACCTCATTTGTTCCACATCCTGCCTTTTCATTGCTCATCTCATAGCTTTCTAGCCACCACTTGACACATTCTCCCATCCCCAGTAGCCCTCATCAGCACTATTTATTTTGTTCCTGTCTACTCTAGCCTGCTACTGCATTTACACCTCCTCCATTGTATTCCCCTATCCTTTTGTTCTTGTTCGCTCCAGCTTGTTGCTAGTCGCACCTTCCAGCCACCTGTGTATATATGTGACCTTACACCACAAAACAATCAATAAGTCGGGGAAAATTATTATGCTGATATTCAGATGACGTTACAGTAGAATTCATTACTTTTAAAATGGTATATAATTTGTCATATTCAGACATGACAAACCCTCTGAAAATGAGCGCCAAAGATTTGGAAAATGGCTGAAGAAGTTTTAAAACAAGGGAGAAACGGGCCACTTCAAAGATTGGTGTCCATTCAAGCGCTGTTATCTGATAATTTTTATTTGATGAAAAAACATATTTAAACATGATTTCTGACGATCAAAATTTTACAGAAGGTAGATTAAGATACCTTCATCCAGGAAATACAAAAATCCTGAATCTCAGATTTTAAACCAAATTTGACTAGAACAGCTAATAACAGAGAAACTATATCTGCGACATAACGGTAGTTTTGTGGTGCAAGGTCACATATATAATATAATGTTGAGTACAGTTAGCTGTCATGTGTACGCCTGAAGAAGAATCTGCCAGATTCGATAGCTCGCGGCTTCATTGATTTACATTTTATTACACTTGCCTTTATAGTGGACACGTAGTTTTCAGCAGTGTTTTACATTTAAAATAGTTATTACGTCGAAATATTAATTAGAGATTTGTACGCAAATAATGTAAATAATGTAATTTCTATGTTATAGGCTTGGTCAACGCAACGAATCGACTCTTCAAACTTTTTGGTACAGGGGGATTTGTGCCTATGGTCCCGTTCTTGTCCAAGCTGCCATTGCCGGGTATCTACGAGATAAAGGCAACTTACAAAGAGTTATACGACTTCGTGAAAAGTGCCATTCGTCGACGATCGGCTACCTTTAACCCCGATAAAGATCAGCCGACAAACTTCGTCGAATGTTACCTGAAAGAGAGGGCGACGAGAACTGCTGCTGTGAGTAGGCTTTATAAACGCGTTTGCTTCGGTTACCACTTGGCACAGTTTAATCCGTTCAATCCCTCTTGACCCCTTGAGTGCCTCGTGCATGACCTCAAGCTACCCTACTGTGCCTTTTTGTAACTGTAGTAGACTAACGTGAATATTTTCACATTTATTTGTAAAAATGTCTGGCAATGACCATTCAAGTGTATGTCGACTACTGCGAACCTTCTCCGATATGTGTAAGGCGTTACCTTTTCAGTTAGGCTAGCTCAGTTAGGCTAGCTCAGTTAGGCTAGCTCAGTTAGCTCAGTTAGGCTAGCTCAGCGTTCAGTTAGGCTAGCTCAATGTTTTTTCCCCCTGGCTACGCCCACCATACCGGATAAGGCAGGCGGTCAGTGATATTGATACGACCGACCGTACTTGGAAATTGGATGAGTGCTGTGACATCAGATTTAGTTTTAGGGAAGGTGTCAATATTATACATAGCGGGCGGTAGCGGGATCCCGCAGTAGCCCGCGCTTGAACGATGTGCGCGACGTCTCCTGAAATGCGTTCTGGCCATAGAATTATGAATAAACAAACCAACCGCGCGAAAACAAAACATGCATGATTTAATAGCGCGCACTAGCTGAACGGGACGCCGCGGCCTCCCGCTTGCAACGAATTCCGAGTGCGCGCAATAGAGTCGTGAAGTGTGATGTCATAAATGATGTCATAAACATTTTTTTTTGAATTTTCAAATTTGGACTTCATTTTCAGAAAGAACATAGCAAATAATGTCCAAATACCGAAAATCAAAGGAATTGGTAAGTATTGGCTGAGATATGCCCATCCGAATGAATTTTACTTCAATAGGCAATCAGTGTTATAGTGCACTGGTTCATAAATTTATTTGCTATGCTCTTCCTGAAAATGAAATCCAAATTTGAAAATTCAAAGAAAGTGTTTTCATGACGTCATGGCTTCTGTACTCTATTTAAAACTGCGCGCAAAACCGTTCCAAGCAGGATCCCGCGGTACGTCGGTAGTGATAATTTTGATGTCTCCCCTTAATTGCATTTGGGTTATTTTTGTTTACCTTGCCGGGTTGCACATAATACAAATCCGTTTTTTTAATTTTGATGAGGAGTCATATAAAGAAACAAAATTAATAATTTGTATCATGCGATGGGGCCAGAATATTTCACTCGACGCATCATCGTCGCTGGTGACGCGGCGCTATGCGCCGTGTTGAATAAACTAGCTGGCTCATCATGCTTAGTGCAATACTAAAGAAATAATTAATTATGTTGCATGCGATAGCGCATGCCTATTGTACGAAACGTGCAGCCTCGTCAGTGGCCTATTCGCCGAGGTACGTAGCACCGTGATGAATAGGACATTTTCCCAGTACTGTTATTTGACTTTAATAATTCCTAAGCACCCCAGTATATAAGCGTATCGTAGGTGGGATAATATCGCGATTACGCACGACACCTCTCACTTACGCTGCAATTAGGGTTCATTATTATCTTTTCTATTCTTTTCACTTTTATTTTCTCTATTGACAGGGTTCTTGGACCGACCTGGACAATTTCAATTTCGAGTTCACTCTCGTGGATGTCCTTGTTGCAGGATGGGATACTTCCATCACCACAATGACGTGGATGTTGCACACCATGGCGGCCCACACAGCGGACCAAGAACGGGGTCCGCGATGAGATACATACAGTGGTTGGTGACGGACGTCGCCCGCTGTATTCGGACCACCGAAATCTTCCTATAACCGAAGCCACCATCATGGAATGCTCCCGTTTCAAGCCAATCACCGATTTCCATATTGCCCATATTGCGTCACGAGACTGCAAGCTTGGCGGCTATGACGTATCTAAAGGTGACGTCATCACGACCAATATGTGGTACCTGATGCAGAGTCCGAAACTCTGGGATAGGCCAGATGAGTTCAGGCCGAGTAGGTTCCTGGATAGCTCTGGGGCTTTGAAGAGAGACCTGGAGCCGATGTTTTTTGGTTACGGTGAGTTTTCGGTCGCATAATTTATGCTAACGTACCTCAGCAAAACCTTTGTTATTTTTTCAATATTGTCCTCCAGTATATAATAAACCATTATGGCGTGTCTTTGTAAATTTAGTACGAAATTTGTTTTAGTTTTGAGTAAAACATAATTATGCGTAAGTACTTTTTTCTCAATTATAACACACACTATAAGCCACGAAAATTAGAATAATTATTCTAGAATAAGTTATTGTCCTCGGCCACTTTGTATTTCATATACCTTATAGCAATTTAAACAGGATCAGTTTCATAGGGTGCAGCTACTAGCATGATATTGTGACACTTCAAAGATACCAATTTGTAAATGAACATGTATACATGTACTTACATATTTGTCTTGATCCAACGATTGTCTTTAACAATTGTTTTCAAAAATGTTCGCTTACTGTAACTGATAATCGCATAATTCATGTTACTTCTAATATTATAAAATTATCATATGTATCACTAATAACGGAAACAATCAATGTTTTTTAAAAAGCGGGATATGTAACCGCTGTTGTTGAATCTGCCGCTATTACGTAACCCGCTTTTGTTAGTGCAAGGTCAGATGACGTTTCATATGGTACAGTTGGAAAACATGGCAGGCTTCTGTGTTCAGTCAAAACAGATGAAAGGGGTAGTTCAGTTTTGGTAAAGAGGGCGCTGCACAAAATAATTTGTTTGTGAGGTAATGAAAAACTAAGTGTAAAAGTTGACAGAACATACAATGTTAATGGCAGAATAAACTTTGATGAAAATCGGTTAAAAAACGGATGAAAATCGGTTCAAAAACGAAATATCAATAAATATATCCAATCGTAATAATCTGGGGCCCAGATTTTAAAAATGCTTACACCTTTTCAAACATTTTCAAAAGAGGTTTTATAATTAGTTGTTGATGATCTCTCTATCTAATCATTATTTCAACAAAACATCACATGCATAATTTGGTATGAAAAA
Organism: Echinarachnius parma; assembly: GCA_037951105.1. Lineage (NCBI taxonomy): Eukaryota > Metazoa > Echinodermata > Echinoidea > Clypeasteroida > Echinarachniidae > Echinarachnius > Echinarachnius parma. The sequence continues at coordinate 4,307 of JBAMJV010011920.1, read as the reverse complement.
TGGTAGAAACCAATGATTTGTTAGAAAGCGCCCTCTCTTGTGTTTTAATGGCTCTTTTTGAATGATAACATGCTTTTTACTTAGTTGTTTGTAATTTTCTATACCTTTCGAGCATGGTGGAGTTATAACTAATAGTTTGTAGTGTTGTTGTGCATGTTTTGGTAACTAAAGCTCAGCTTTACCAAAACTGTACTACCCCTTTAAAGTGATTTCAAAATCATGGATTATTTCCATTATTAGTGATACCCAAGATAACATATACGACTAGAAGTGATAGGAGTCATGCACTTGTCAGTAACAGTAAGCGAAAATGCCAGCGTTTCATTCCCTTTAATTTACATTATTTTGAACTAAATTTACATTTTAAAAGAAAAACGTTGTAGTTGTATAGTATATTGCCACTGTAATTCCTAAAGACCCCACTGATTTGTGTTGTCTTGTTCTTTACTGAACTGACAGGAAGAAGGGTGTGTCCAGGGGAGCAGCTGGCCCGGATGGAGCTCTTCATGTTCACCACCTACATTCTACAGAGGTTCAAGCTTTCCTTGCCCGACGATGCACCGAGAAACATCCCAGCTAGTCACGCTTTCACCAACAAGCCCAGTTCTTTCAAGATTAATTTTACTCAGATCCGTTAGTGTGTAGCACTATATCGAACGGAACGAGATTGTCAATACCACACCCTCCCTCTCTCTGCATATTCAAAGGTGTAGCACGTGATCATTCTCCAAATGAAAATTACCGCTTATTTGCGGTGTGTCAAGTACATTTTTAGCAAAATATATATCCCCTTTTTAACACAAAAATTAGTACAAATTGGCATACAAAAATCATCAAAATGTGTGCATTTCGCGAACACATAACCAGACAACCCCTTCATTTCAACTCAAACAAAATAAATTGTGTGGCCCTTCACGGTTTGGTTTCCCCTAGTTTTCACATTTCCGGAATACTCCCATGAAGTTTTGTTTTCCTCATCTCCGCTTAAATATAATCATGAATTTAAATCGTTTTTCCTCAATTATCCGCGAATAATTTCATGCTCGCCTGAAAACGCACGAAATTTCGCGAAAAACGATCATGCGTACACATAACCAACGCGTAGTGACTCGATCCCCCGGGGGTGTTTCACAAAGATCCTAAGTTTAACTTAAATTCTAAGTTGGACTTAGAATAATGGACAGCCGTTATTATAGTAAAATGTATATATTACTTTGTAAATAAAACATTAAATTTCGTTCACAAGTACAACTATTTCTTATAATCAAGGAGATTTTATATTCTTGATGTAAGATTCCGTGTAAAGTCTCTAATTACTGTGTACAAAGTATATGCATTAAGTTAACTTGTTCCCTGCTGGAACCTGGTATACCATATTATTAAGTCTATGGAGATTACCATATATTGCAGTCCACGGGTTAATAAATACCACTCGATACTTTAAATTATTACTCGGTCTTTTGACCTTAAAGGGCATCAAGCGTGGGGATGCTACGTAGCGGGTCGCCATTTTGAACTGGGTTAGTTTGCGCGCACCGCATGACACTGAGCTAACGTGCATTACGCACCGTGCGCAACGCGTATGCAAGATGGCGCCGCGCATCTCATTTGACGAATCTGAACTACCTTTAATGTACCGTGGAATTTTCACACATCCCTCAGTGGACATATCAGATGAATAGTTACACGTTCTATCAACCATTCATCAGTTATTATGCACATGTCAACAGGGATATTCGATCCATAGTGAACAAACAACATCATATTTCAGTATTTTTAGTATTCTTGTAGCAAATAAAACAATCACTTACAGCCCGTAGGGAATATTACGCTCGAAAATGATCATGCAGATGATCAAAAAATAATGATAACAAATTATCATAAGAGATAGGGATATGTAAACCGAACATGTTTGGTAAATGCCAGCTAGTGCATTCAGTTACTGTATAGCAACGCAGATACTTAACAATACCAACAGTAAAACATTTCAAAATAAACAAAATTTTGTTCATTTTTGGTTTCATTTTCCCAAATTATGAAGGGTCAATTTTGTATGAAATATTGGGTTTAAATTTTATGCAAAACTTTTGATGATATCTGAAAGTCACAAATTTGTTCTTTTCTCATGTTGAAATAATCAAATCGTTGACAATTATTTAATATTTCAAGTATATATGACACATGTTGCTCTTATTAAAAGTTCTCATCCAGTGGTGTAACTGCAAAGTCTGCTTGATTGTAATGTATTGTAAATGTAACATTTGTATATCTTTTAAAAAAATAATCCAAAAATAATATTTAAATAAATAAAAGGTAACATTTTAGTAGTCCATTCTACCAAAAAGTTCAGAAAAATATGATTCCAGAAAAATTATTTAAATGGAAAAAAAGCATCACCATAATACAACATGTGTTCATGGGTCTGCATACGAAGACTACATTTTGTCTAGGACGAACGCATCGTCCGTGATTCTATTGTCTCCAAACGTACGCGTGAATTGAATTGGCGCATTCGCAAACGTTTGGCGCATACGGAACCATGAGACCATAATGGTTCCGTAAGTATTGGTAATTAATTGCATTAATTGCAAAATATTGGGCATCTATTGGATATCACACAACGGTAGCAAATCGTATAACTATGTGTTGTTCATTGCCTGGTGGTCTCCTTTAAAATGCAGTATATTAATTTAACGGTTAAAACGCAAATGTTCTTATCTTGCATGCACGACTAGCAGACTAGGTTACTCTTTGTATAATAATTATTTAAGGTTAGTTGTGTTGTCATCACAAACATTGTATGCTTATCATTTATGAAAGTTTCTCTTCTATGTGTAGTGTAAAACGCGTTTGGTTTGAGGTATATTTGTACGATTTGTTTTTCTTTCATTAAAATTGTTTAATTTCACAATTATTTGTGCGTAAGTTTTATTGACGATTTCATTTGTTCTTAATCTGCTGTGAACGCAACCACTTCATTACAAAATATACTTATTTCAGGTAATAAGTATTGTAATTAAAGGGACAGTTTCCCCCAACATATAATCACCTTTGATTATGTTCTCTACATATTAAAACAGAATTTCATGCAAATACCACCAACATTGGCCCTTTGAGCAAGGGATGAGCATCATTCAAATTCACTCGCTGTACGGGCAAATCCCATTCATCGCGTACTTCATGGAGGCTGCCATTGATGTTTATGAAACTCGGATCGCTCTAAAATGTGACGTCAAACCCTAACAACTCTTTTTGTTGGCTCACGTTTTGTCTTGTGTTTGTGCACAAGCCCTGTGAGCTGCTGCGAGAGCTAACAAAATGTGGCAGAGCTTGTTTGTTCGGGTTTGACGTAGCATTTCAGCGCAAACAATTCAAAATCCGAGTTTCAAAAATAAATTTTTTTATTTAAATTTCAATTTATTCCTGCTTCCAACAAAACATTACAAATGAATAATGATAATTTGCACACAATAGGGATATACATATTGGAAACAAGAGGGGTCCAATAAAAAGCAATGCTTGTACAATTGTGGACCCCTCAAATAATAGTTAGGTATATTGTACATTTAAATTAACACATTCTAGACTACAACAACATAAACAAATATAGAGAGGGGATGCCAACAGAGACCAAAATGGGACAAGAGAGAACTTTACATGACAAAAATAGGAGAAGACGTACACAATACAAACAATTAGACACTGCCAAAAGGAAGTGAGAGATCGAAGGTTCAAATGTAAAATAATGGCAGCTTTCACGCTATACGCGATGAGTGGGATTAGCCCATACAGCGATTGACTTTCAATAATGCTCCTCCTTTGTACAGAGGGAAACATTGGACATATTTACATGACAATGGGCCGTATGCATAAAAACAAGCAATTGCTTGTGCTAGCCTTTTGTTTGAATCGGTATGCATAAAAACAAGCAATTGCTTGCAAGCAAAAGCTTTTGCTTACAAGCACAAGCAATTGCTTACTGCTCGTAAGCTTACCAAACAAGCAATTGCTTAAAACCGTATGCATAAAACGAACCTTTTACTTGTCTTGATAAGCAATTGCTTGCGTTTTTTCAAGCACATCCAGACCAGCTTGAGCTCTTGCTTACTCATGGCATTCGCGTTTAAGGATACAATTTTCGTACCGTTTCAGGATGATTACAAGCTCCTTATTGCAGAGGTTATGGTGGGATTTCATATTTAATCATATTCCTGTTATTTGAGACTTTTAACGGCAATTTTTGTCCATCGATCTGCACAGAAACCCCCTGATGCTCTGCGCTGTTTCCCCCCTATTTGCGTAATGAA
>JBAMJV010011919.1:0-45622 GCA_037951105.1 Echinarachnius parma | reverse complement strand
GTCGCGTCTATCGCTAGAATGCCGACAGTGAAAATAACAATAATGTCAAAAAGGCCATGAAAGCGATAGATTTGTCGATCTATCATATACCATGTAACATGCGCGCGACCGCAGCCTTTCAACACGTCTGAAATGTGTACTGTCATACTGTATGATTGTTTGATTTATGATTTCTGGCATTATTTCACCAGCTGTCCTCCCTCGCCTATATACTATATACTGTTCGTGCATATTATATCTACGTACAGAATCGCATTGGGCGAGTGCATATTTTTTTCGAATACGGTAAAGACCCGTATGTACATGTACACTCGCTTCGTATCCGAAAGTGCTTACCGAAATTCGACAACAAATTTATGAAAGCCTCACAAGGGATAAAAAAGATAGATCTACCAACCAATTTTGTCGAGTTAAAACTTTATTTAAGACGTGGAGTACAAAACGATATTAGCGTTGAATATTCTAAAGGAGTACAGCCCTAAATAAAAGTAAACCATGTTGTAATTTATACTTCATAGTTTTATAATGTTTATTCAAGAATTTAGCTTTTATTTTTTATTCTGACAAACACTTCGGGCAGTCGGGCAAGTAAAAACAAAAATTTTCAACTTTGAGTGGCCCGAAATGGCGAAACCTAAATCTGGTGGCCTCAAACAAAGAAAAACTCTGTAAATTTGGTTGCCCGAACGAGCCAGTAGAATTTAGGATCAATGAAATTTGGTGGCCCTGAGCTAATTTTTAGTTGCCCCGGGCCATCCGCTGCGGGCTTATGCTAATTTTTAGCATTGCCTTGTCCTTGACCAGTATACTGTGTGATAACCGCTACCTGTCCGAAAGCAGTGCTCGCAATAAGCACAGGTCCAATGCCCCAGGGCCATAACAAAATTGCTGTCGGGCTGATAAAACAATTTTATTGGCAAAGTTTAGTGTTCCGTTCCATCCACCAAATTTTTAAACCAAATACCGCCTTACCGGTATGTGGACAATTTGTGGGATTATTCTCAAAATCTCATAATTCATAGAAAATGCTTGAATAGTGGTTTTAAATAGTTGCATTAAATGAAATAGGGGCCGACATAAATGTCGCGAAATTCGCATTCTTGCAAGAAAATGATTTTCTAGAATCCTAGTTGCTGAAAACAACAGCTTGCACAAGCTGTTGATTTTAGCGATCACAAACCCCCCAAGTGATTTTAAATGTTCAAGTCTTCAAGAGATGAATGGCCTGGCACCCCCATGTACATTTTTACTGCTTCTCACTAAACTTACAAAATATATTTAGGTTAGTTCCTTTTAATTAAGTTATCCGGATGTAAGCGTTTGAATTATTAGCATAGAGAGCATGTAATACAGCATTTTTCTTTTTGTAAAGCTCAAAGTCAACTTCAAAGGTCAAGTTGATGTTTGTCACAAAAGCAAATTATCTTTAAAAAATAACTGAGCAAAGCCAACAATTAATTCTCTTTCGGTGCCAACAAACGCAAGTTCAACACCCTATCCGGTTGGTTCCTGGCCTCTTTGGGGGTATTGGGCAGTATTATAGAAGAAGAATTCCACATTTGTTGACTCACTTATCAAATACATGTCAATGAGACCCTTTAGACCTGATAGCTTCCTTCCACATACACGTATGACGTATGTGACTTTCTCTGTGTCATTGTAACTGACATGGTTTAAAGGGGACCACCACCAAATTGTCAAAATATTGATGTATAATAAGAAATCGATTGCAGAAATTTACCTGGTCAAGAAAAGTTATATTAGAGTTACACATTAAATTTAGTCATGGGTTTCTAATTGGTAGGTTAATTGTACATGTATGCACTGGTTAGTATTTTTACCAGGACTTATTCCTAGACAACTTTTCTACTGTGCCCAGACCTTTAAAATGAATTGTGTATCAATTGTTAGTTTTCAAATTCTGATTTTACATTTCAGATAATATTATTTTCTATATTTAAACATTCAAAGTGGTATTCATGACTCAATAATGAAGGAAGTACTTTTTAACCCATCAAGGGCGGTGTCCCACATATTTGTGGGTTGGCAGTCCTACACTTCAGCAAGAAGAAGTATACAAGGAGAAAGAGCATACATTTCTCTAGTTTTAGAACCCTATTTTGTTAGTCTATCTGCTTCTTTTAGTCATGCATGCCAAGTCGTGGGCACGTCTTCGAAGATATTGCCACAGTCACAATATAGGTCATCCCCCCTGAACAATTCCATTAGACATGAACTAGGTAGAATTTATTTTGTTGATGTATCATTGATACATTTTTGGATTGGGTTCCCCTTTAACTCTGTTGGCATTTCATGATATAGTGGGAATGTGATGTCAGGAATCAGGATATACACCTACAACAAATTTTTAATTTTTAACCCTTTCAAGATTGGTTGGAAAAATACTTGGGCTTAGGTCTAGAAGGAGAATGCATGTTATGGGTTATTTAGTTACTGGTCCTTTAACTGCATTCTGTTTATTTAAGTAGCAGCGCTCAATAAACTTATATTATGACACGTAACAACATGCTTGAAAAACATCTTCCAATTGAGTGTAAACAAGGTATAAACAAGAATGTAAACAAGGACCCATAGGTGGTGACACAGTTTATATCCATTTGTTATATACATTTATGACTACTGATTACTTACATTTTGCTGAGAAGTATTCTGTTTGTTTGTATATTTTGCCATTATGTCAACTTGTAGAACTGTATCTATCTGTTTAATCTTTTTTTATTTTACATTTCTGACTTGTTTAACTTTCAGATCACAAAAACAAAGCTGGTGTTTTGCAAACTGTATCAAGGCCAAGGCATTCTCAAGTGAATTCCGTACTCTGAAAAGATGGATTGAACCAGCAATGTGAATCTTGGAATTGCTATTTGGGGGAAAAAGTTGTTTTCGCACAGTGAGTGATCAACCTGCCATGGAGTGATTTTGAGAGTCATAACAAGTTACAGAACTCTGTGGGAAAACCTTAAAAACTTTGGAGGCGACAGTTTGATTGCAAGAGACTTGGTCTTGGACGTGAATCAAACTTTGTGGCATCATGAGTGTGGGGCCGCTGGTCACGGAGATCCTGTGCGTGTTTGCACTAGCTGCGTATCTGCTCCACAAGTATGGGGACTGGCGCAAGCAGCACCCCATAGTCACGCTGACGACCTTCATCTCGTGGTACTTCTCTCTCATCATCGTCTTTGTCTTGCCTCTAGACGTCACCACGGTGAGTCATGTTTAGACATTTATTTACATGCATTTCAAGCATCCTTGATTTATAACCAGGTGCTAAATGTCAATGTCCTTTGCTTTTGAATAAAAGGACTTTTTCTATGATTCTTTGCTACAGCCGCAACTTATTTTTGCACAAACTATTTCCTGTTATTATAGAATTGCATTTGTACTCTGATTGACTTATCTAAAGATATTTTAGTTACTTGATGCATTTGATGTAATGTTTTGCTTACCAGTGCTAAATAAATAGCTAGGCATAATGTTAACCTACTACCTACTAACCTGCTACAGAGAAAACATGAATCATAAATAAAAGCATTTCCCTTGCTAATCATAAACCCGTTCAGGACTAGTCTCGAAAATACTCGGGCAGGAGTCTATGGAGAATGCATGTTATACCAAAATCTTTCCGTCCTGAATGGGTTCAATCAATAATGACTGAGAATGGAAATCACACTTGTATTTGTGTAGCCATAGGAATCAAAAGAATGAAATTCATTCAAAAATGGTTAATCTAGATGTGATTCTCTTTTGCTCTGCCTCTACTTTAGACTTTCTACCGGCAATGCCTGGAGGAAACCGCCTCTGTAAATATCCCAGACACAACGCTGCCGGCACCTGCGTTTCACCAGATCGCAACGACGGACATCCACACCAAGCTGGCCCTCCCCTTACAGACTGACATCCATCTGCCACAAGTGACACAGGGTACTCCAGGATTAGATCCTTACAACGAAACCACCTGGGCACGGACACCCACTGCAAAAAGCACGCTCGGGACGGGAACAACGGAAAAGGGGGCCTCCACCGTAAACGGAACAGTTAATGGAGATGGGAAAGGGACGACGGACAAAGGGGGCACCCGTCTCAGAGACAGGAGGAGCTCCTCCAGTGTACAGTGCAAGAAGCCATGGAGCTACGTGCCAGAGAACATCTTGCCCATCATCTGGAAGATTGTCTACTGGACGACATTTGTACTGACATGGTGAGAGCATGGGTTTTAACCCTCTTTCAGTGTTTCACAGTCTATTAATATATTGCACACATGTTTGGGGGACGTTCAAGTCATTCATGGTACCGAATGCTTTCTGGTAAACTGTACAGTAAATAAGCAAGTTTTAGACAGTAGATGGAATACTTTTATATAAAGTCTGAAATATTTTATTTCGTTCCTTAACTTCAACCCCTCATATTTATGCATGGTTATCATGCTGTTAAGCTGTCCTATGCCAGCGTTAAAAAGTTCATCATAGTTGGCCTATCTGGTATACTGTAGGATAGAGAAGTAGATTGTAGTCCATAGAAAAGTTTATATTTTTTCTTCCTCTTTATAAACTTCCAACTTTTCCTTTTTATTTAGGTTAATCATGCCATTTATGAAGTCCTATGCCAGTGCTGGAGATTTCACCGTTGTGGGCAAGTTAAAGACGATCATGGTGCAGAATGCCATCTGGTATGGTAGCTACCTCCTCATCTTCGGCATTCTACTCATCTGTGTGGCTGCAAAACCAGAACTGCATCTCAGCGGGTGAGTTCTAATGAGAAAAAAAAAGGATTTTTGTTTAAGTAAAGAAAATGTTTTGGTGAACATCAGTATTATCAAGTGGAAGTAAGCTACATACCATCATGGTACAGAATGCCATCTGGTATGGTAGCTATCTCCTAAGCTTAGGCATTCTACTCATCTGCGTGGCTGCAAAACCAGAACTGCATCTCAGCGGGTAAGTTTTGCATGAAAAATATTCTGAAAACAATTTGTTTAAAGTAAAGAAAATATTAGGTGAAGTTCTGTCAGTGAGTGATGATGAGGAAGTCAGCATTGAAAGGAAGAAAATGGCAAAGGGAAGGTCAACTCCTAGAAAGGTGGATGTATTGAGGTAGTGCTTGAGAAAGTCTATTAAGGATATGGCAAACTGAGAATATTTCATGTATCTCCTTTTAAAAACTTGCAAGTACTCTTAATGTTTTCACCTTCTTTATTCAGGCCAGATCATTGGGATCACTGCCAGTGACACATGGGGTCTGTTCCTTCTCATACTGTTGTTGGGATATGGATTGGTTGAGGTCCCAAGGCAGTACTGGAGAGAGTCTAAGAAGAGATACAATCTGCAGAACATCTTCCTTTACTAATGTCTCCTAGTATACAAATAACCGATTATGATGTTTGCTCACTCTTTCTTTATTCAGGCAACAAATCATTTGGATAACAGCCAGCAACACATGGGGTCTATTTCTCCTCATTCTGCTGTTGGGCTACGGGTTGGTGGAGGTCCCAATACAGTACTGGAGGGAGCCTAAGAAGAGATACCAAGAGCAGAAATGTTTTATTTGTTATATTCAATACAATACTGATTGAATCTTTGACCTTCTCTGTTCTCTGTTTAGTCAACAACTACAGATCATAGGTATCACCGCTAGCAACACATGGGGTCACTGTCTGTTCCTTCTCAACCTGTTGTTGGGATACAGGTTGGTGGATGTACCCAGGCAGTCCTAAAGGAATTCTGTTTGGTTTGATTTTTGATTTGCAGAAGATGTTTAATCTTTTCAAAATATCTCCTACTATTCAAACATGCAAGTGCTTATGATGTTTCTTTTTACTCTTTCTCTATTCAGGCAACAACTCCAGATCATTGGTATCACGGCAAGCAACACATGGGGTCTGTTCCTTCTCATACTGTTGTTGGGCTACGGGTTGGTGGAGGTCCCAAGACAGTACTGGCGGGAGTCCAAGAAGGGTTACAAGCTGCAGCACACCTACTTCATGCTGGCCAAGCTGAGCACCGAAAAGTCGGAGGCAGATGAAGACCTGGAAGACATTCTGGAGGTTAGTGTCAAGGGTCATGGGTGGTATTCTATTTGTTACCTAGATTAAAGTGGAATTCCAGGCCAGAAGTAGTTATTATCTAACATAATGTAAAGACTGAAAGGAACAATCAGTAAACATTTGATCAGAATCAGACAAGAGAGTTATAACCTATTTGAATATCATTTAGAAATAAACGATCATTTTGAAATTGCCACTGATTGTAACGTAATTTAAAAACAACTTCCTGTATGTTCTTATTAATAAAGTTTCATTTATTTCTCATATAAGAAGAGCATCTGATGTGGTAGGGTACAACCATCCTCTGTACCAACATGTCAACACTGGTCTCCAAGTGTTCAGATGACTTTCAGGAATCTCTGACCAAGCAGTGAATGACCGACCACCTATTCTGTTCCCTTGCAGGATATAAGAAGAGCATCTGATGCAGTAATGTACAACCATCTCCTGCGCCAACATGTCAACACAGTGGTCTCCAAGTGTCCCGATGACTTTCAGGAATCTCTGACCAAGCAGTTTTCTGCTTATAAATACCACCTGTTTATAAAGACTACCCGCTTATGAAGACCACCTGCTTCAAAATAAAGACCACTTTTTCTGTTCCCTTGCAGGATATAAGAAGAGCATCTGATGCGGTGATGTACAACCATCCCCTGCGCCAACACGTCAACACAGTGGTCTCTAAGTGTCCAGATGACTTTCAGGAATCTCTAACGAAGCATCTGGATGATTTCCAGGACTATGGCGAACAGCGAGTGCAGGTGAGCCAGAAATGTTAAGATTGAATTTATTTATTTATTTTTTTTCAGTTCATTTGTCTTTAGTGTCCATTCCAGATGAGCACAGGACAAATATAAATCTTTCTAGGGTGTGGATTAAGTAAAAATGATATATTATGTGTGCTGGTTGTTACAATTGCAAGATAAAATAAACATTTAGAAAAATAGCAGTAATGAAATTGATTCACACCGAAAGATGATTAACTTAGCTTACATTTGTTTATTTCACAAAATCTGTCAAAAGAGGAGTTGGTGCATCTTAGCTGTTCTTAGCTGTCCAAGCCAAGCACAGGTCAACTATTAGCTATGAGCTGACAAAAGTTGAAAAATTATGTCGGCTAATCTGATCATTAAATGTGCAAGAAAAATTGAAAAACTCTGAGCTAAATAAAATAGACCCAGTCTTAAATTTGGCTTACATTTAATCATTTCACTGCCTCCATTAGAGAAGGAATTTGTGCGTCTTCATGACAAAGTGTTCTTTGCTGTCCAGGCCAAGCACATGAAAAACATTGTTCTTTCTGAGCTGAACCAAGTGGATAAAATATATCAGCTGGTAATTGAAATTGCAAGACAAATTAGAGAAAAAAGCAAAAATGTAATAAACCCACATCTTTTAAAATGATTAATTGGATTTAAATTTGGTTATTATACAGCCTCCATCAGAGAAGGAATTGGTGCGTCTTCACAGCAAGGTGTTCTTCGCTGTCCAGGCCAAACACAGAGCAGACACAGAGTGGATGGTCCTCATCAATAAGGCTTTCTTTCTTGAAGACTTGCAGCGCAACGAACAGAGCCCTGTAGGGTATGTTGTCATATGTTTTTACATTTTTTATCCAATTGGTAACATTTAGTTGTTAACTTTTATCATTGATCTTTTAATTTTTACAGTTTTAATTTACTATTTTTAAAATTAAAATCTAGTAACTTATCTTTTATTCTGCAAGTTTTTATCAAGAATGATTAAACCTTTTGTGAATTTTATTGATAAATTTGTCAAAATCAACCACTGGAAATTCTCTTATACTGTTTTATGTGGGGTGCAAGATGTCTCAGGCTAGGTTCTTTGGAGAATTCATCCAAAGCTCAACAGTGAAATGATACTGGTGGCTTTTTTTCTTGGATTTATTTACACAATTTCCTGAATTTTGTTAAGTATTGGCTCACTCGATTGTTATTGCTTACTGGCGACTCTGATTCATGAAAGTCGTAGCGGTCCTATTGGCTCTCTTTTTATTTTCAACTTGTTCTGACATTTTTTACACTGATCAAAATGTAGAACTGGCTGACTCTATTTTATATTGTTTTTGGCTTACAATATATGTTTTCCATTCTTGAATATACATAGAATTGAAAACAAAATTCATTACTTTCTTATAGTGAATTCAAGCACACCTACGATCCAAACCTCAATGCCCTGGAGCGGATGGTGTGCACCCCCGCAGTGGAATGGTACTGGCGACTGTGGTTCCTGCCGACGGCCATGAAGGTCGTGGCGGTCCTCCTAGCTATCTTCACTCTGATGGTCATCTGGTCCGAGATGACGTTCTTCAGTCTCAAGCCGGTCCTCTCTCTATTCGCCATCTTCGTCAATGCAGCTAACGGGAACTACAACTTCCTGTGCATAGAGGTAAGTTTCCCTCCCGTTTGACCAATCAGAGATCAGGATTTGCAGACTTTCGCACTTATCTCGCAAGTTCAATTGTTTTAATGCTTGGACCCCTTTGGCAGTCCATAATTTGTTCAAAGGAACTTAAAAAAACAAAAACAATTAAGAATGTTTAGCTCAAGCAATCGGAGATGAGGGTTTGCACACAATCCTTTATATGCAAGGTCTTCTCTTGCAATCTTAGAGAATTGCAACTAAATTACACCGTGAAATTAGGATCTTTTGTGGTTAAATTTTTTTTGTTTACGCTTGTAGCACCCTGCTCGCTGAACGGGTGATTTGCTGGAAGGTGCACTTTATGTGGAAGAATGATACAGGGTGTATCCCTTGACCAGGGTAATCATACAAATGTGAAGCACAGGTTAGTAATCAAAACATATTTTCCTGTAATTTTATTCTGATTATTCTGTTTTTTGTACTCTCCTTGCTAGGTCCTTTGCATTATCATCATCAGCTACCTGTGCGTGTGTTCCTACTACACAGTGTTCAAGGTCCGAGTGTTCAACTTCTACTATCTGGCTCCGCATCATCAGACAGATGAGAGTAGTCTGCTGTTCTGTGGCATGTAAGCTCAAAGTTTTTACTCTTTTTATACGATCTCCCTTCTTACTTTGTTCTCTTTTTTTTATGTGATATCAAATCTTTTTTATCACAACTGTATCATGTTGAATTATGCAAAAGTTTGAGTTTTAATTAACTATAAATCAATGAATGGATTAACTAATTTGTTTTCAATTAACTTAAGAAAGAATAGTTGAATGAATACTAAGATCAAACCATAAATTAAAACAAATGAATGATGGGATGTATTTATGGATGGATTGATGGAGGGAGGGAGGGAGGAAGGAAGGGAGGGAGGAATATTTGAAGCGGATTAATATTGCCATACAAAGTGCCATCATCACCCTCGACAACATCCTCAACAACATCCTCATCATCCTCATTTATGATGTGTTGGTTACCTGCAGGATGCTGTGCCGTCTCACCCCTCCCCTCTGCCTCAACTTCCTGGGGATGATCCACCTAGATGACCATGTCACAGGCAGAGAGAACTTGGTCGAGACATCGTACACTCTGGTGAGTTTAATATTAATCCCGAAATATAATTGTTCTTTGTCTTTGACAAAATTGGAATCTTGGTATCCTGATAGCATCCAATTTAATACCATGTCACAGGGTGAGAAAGTTTGGTTGGGACATCATAACAATGCCGAGTCGTTATCTTTACACAACTGGTTCTCTCTCTTTTGCCCAATTTTCTCACCAGAGGAATACATTAAACTCAGGTTATTTTAATCCATGGTTGGAAATACCAGATTTAGCCCATGATTTTCTTTAACTGAATTTGGAGTTTGTTACTAATCAGAGTTGGTAACTTGATATCCTTGAAGTATGTCTGCTTTGTTTGAATAGTCTATCCAGTTCACCACGTTGCAGGCAAAAACAAATTGTTTGAGACATCATATACTTTGCTTGGTTAAAGTGATCCAAGTAAAGTGTCGTAACTCCACGAAAATTACTTGGAGCTTCCTCGTTTCTCTTCTGCCGTGTTGTTTAGCTCATGGTAAGAGAAGAATAAAATAGGGTGAGATTTTTTCAAATGTCCCTTTAGTATGAAGATAATTATCTTTGAAAATCATCATCTCAAAAAGCGTTGCCCAACGCTTTTGGTAAAAAGTACAATTGCCGTAGCTGAACACGTCCGGTCGGCGCGCCACACGATCGATGTACCCGACTGTTGAGCCGAGCGTGCGCTAATTCTGTACCGTCTGTATACACGGGTGCGGATATCGTCAAACGGACGATTATTATTATTATTACTGCAGGCTATCAGTATTAGGTGATAAAATATGAACTCAATATTCGTTTTTTTCATTAGGTAAACAGTGGTCGTTTTCTTTCAAACTTTCACAAATCTTTCAATTGTATTTTACAATGATATTGATATAGGATTGAAGTCTCAAATATCATTTTGTGCAATATCTGACACTTTACAGGGATCACTTTAATTATTTAGCCTATATGCATGATGTTTCTTTGCCTTGCAGATAATGGGTCGTCACATTGATGTGCTACCGTTCATGCAGTCTGGTTTCTACATCTACTACCCGATCATCGTGGCTTTGCTCTGCCTGGCAACATACTTTGATCTCGGCAGCCGGTGCCTGTCTTGCCTGGGATTTCAGCAGTTTATTGGCGACGACGAACTCACCAACGATCTGGTGGACGAGGGTAGAGAGCTAATGAAGAGAGGTGAGGAAAGATTTTATATGAAGATTTATATTTTTGTGAACAGAATGTCTTCTAATATCACCTTAGAATGACAGTTTTTGCAGATTGTTTCAAACCGTCTTTCAATTCTTAGGTTTTAACAGTTTTGTTTGTTAGTTTGTTTGTTTGAATCTATTGTTTGCCTAAGTTGGATGAGAAGAATTGCTTCATTAAGTGAATGATTCATTTTTATTTTGTTAAATATTTGTCTCTTAACTTTCAGAGAGACGGAAGAGGGACAGAGCTGCGCATAGTGAGGAGAGGAGAAAGACGTTCTCCAAATACAGCACGAAAGACACGGCCGAGTCTAACCGGAACAGCAGGAGATTCAACAACAGAAGTTCAGCGGAAGAAGAGGACTACGGGTCCAGCATCAACAGAGGTTAGTAGTCATAAAAATGACTGTAAGCACTAGGTAAATTACATTTAAGGCACATTCATAACAGCATTACCATGGCAACTAAAAAAAACAATAACAGCATGGGCATTGTACTGTCTTGTCCATGGGTATTCATCAGCTCAAAGTAAGAACTTTCTCCTGTTTTGTTTGAACAATATTGTTGGAAATGTTAGAATATGCTAAGCACAGGCGAAACAAAATTAAAAAGTGAATTTTTGAGGAAACTACTTTTTTAGAAAATTCTTGTTTGGGACAGAAAACTTGGTCTTACAATGGCTAGTGACTTTATCATGCAATGGTACTGAGAGATTCAGTCAAGAAGTATAGACTTATTCTCCATGAGTCAGTCACTTTAATGGTATTCATCATTGAGAGAGCTCTTGGTGAAATGTACCGAACAGAGACTTATTTATTAACAGTAACAAACTTCATGAATCAAAGGATAATCTAGCCATGCTCCCTCTCTCAAAAAGAGTTGATTTAAGTGATGTCTCATAGTATGACCTCTGTGATTTCAGCAGCAAGAATCGGGCTAGCAATTATTAGACATTTCATTTATTGTTTTCCGATGCACAGCCAAATATACGAGGAACAGGCAGACGGATGACCGAGTCGAGATTCTGGGTGATGCGGAGCCAGTTGATTACAACGAAGAAAATGCGTCTCAACTCGTGGACGACCTCAGCGATTTTGGTAGCAGCCGAGATCGGACCAGCAATGGCAAGGCGGTCCAGCCCCGCTATGGACCCTCCTTCACCACCTCCTCCACCAAACCAAAGAATATATTTGATGATGTTTGAGCAGGGCACGGATTTTGTTTTTAAAAAGGGAAACGAAAAGCTGGCATTTTTGCGTACTTTGACTCTGATAAATGCATGATTCATGTCACTTCTGTGGGCAGGGCTCAGCCCTTGTCAAAGGGAAGCCAAGCGCTGGTATCTTTGCTTACTGTTACTGATATGATTCCTATTACCTCTATAAGTAAGGCGCGACTTTTGTCAAAGGGAGCCAAAGCTGGCATTTTTTTGTTGTTGCTTACTGCTACTAATATGTGCATAATTCCTGTCACTTCTATGAGCAGGGCGCAATTTTTGCCAAAGGGAAACTAAAAGCTGTAATTTTTGCATACTTTTAATGATAAGTGTATAATTCCTGTCACTTCTATAATTAGGCCTCATCTTCTGTTAAAGGAAGCCACCTGCTGGCATTCTTGCTTAGTACTGTTACTGATAAGTGCATAATTCCTGTCACTTCTATGAGCAGGGCGCAACTTTTGCCAAAGGGTAGCCAAACGCTGGCATTCTTACTAAATGTTACTGATAAATGCAGAACTCCTGTCACTTCTAGTCAATGGTGTGTGATATTGTTTTCCCTTTGAGAAGGAGAAAACCAATTGCATAAAACTGCTGAGCATGTACAGTATTAATTGTACATATCTTCTCTAAAATAAAGGTAACACACTACAAATTAAATTATGATTTGTTTAGTTATTATGCATTTTATTTATGAAACATTCTTAATGAATGACCAGTGGAATGTCATTCCTTACGTGTAAATCTCATCTACAAATTAATTGGGCAGGTTGATTATCTGTTTGGATGAGATAAATTTAAACATTTATGATTTTACTAGCCCCAAACGGATCAGTAGAGAATAAATATAGTGTGGAGGCTTGCTATATGAATAGGTAGCCATAGGTTATATTTAAACAATTCTGGGCATTACTTAGCATCCACAAATTATTTTGGCAAATTGTTTATGCTGATGTTATTGATATTTAATTGTTGATGTTTGGTACTTATTAGTTGAAACCTGTCTACCAAAAGTCAGTTTTACCTTTGAAGATTGTCATGCGTGGGGTTGCTCAGCCGCTTAAAACGCACTGCATAACACTGATGCAGTGTGTAGTACACACCGTGCACAAAGCATTCACAAGATGGCACATTTACAAATCCAAACTGCCTTTATGAAACCCTCCAGTACCATGACAAACAGCATTCAAACCAAAGGTGCTGAGGTGATGTGCAATGACAAATTAAAAGAAATATACAGTATATGATATGAATAGTAATGTTATCATAGAAAAGTACAGATGTTTATTTGATTGAATATCAGCAGAGTTATTCACGATCATATATTATTGAAGCAGTGAGAAGCAAAATATTTCAAATTGTTTTTATGAGTTTACATTGCTGTTGATATTTGTTTTCTTTGCTCATAAAGTGCGTGTGCATAAAAGGAGCATTTTTCAAGAAGAAGAAAACTGAGTTAGGAACTCCAATTATTATTTAAGCATTGTCTTTGGGACAAAATTTCAGTTAGCTAAATTGATAAAGAAATGAAAGATAAATAACCGTATAGTATTTTGTACAATCCACAATATCATGGTTTTTTGTAAATTTTTACTTTTACTTTTTTATGCCTCCGCCAACGAAGTGGCCGGAGGCATTATGTTTTCGGGTTGTCCGTCCGTCCGTCCGTCCGTACGTACGTCCGTACGTACGTCCGTCCGTCCGTCCGTCCGTACGTACGTCCCGTTTTCGTTCTCGCGATAACTCAAGAACCGGTTGACGTATCAATTTCAAACTTGGTATGAGTGTACATATTGGGGTGACAATGATCTGATTAGATTTTAGTGGTCATGAGGTCAAAGGTCAAGGTCACAGGACTCAATATATATGCAAAAATGCCTCGTTCTCGCGATATCTCAAGAACCGGTTGACGGATCAATTTCAAACTTAGTATGAGTGTACATATTGGGGTGGCAATGATCTGATTAGATTTTGGGGCTTATGAGGTCAAAGGTCAAGGTTACAGGACTCAATATATGTGCTAAAATGCTTTGTTCTCGCGATATCTTAAGAACCGGTTGACGGATCAATTTCAAACGTGGTATGAGTGTACATATTGGGGTGGTTATGATTTGATTACATTTTAGGGTTCATGAGGTCAAAGGTCAAGGTCACAGGACTCAAATATATGTGAAAAAATGCCTCTTTCTCGCGATATCTCAAGAACCGGTTGACGGATCAATTTCTAACTTGATACGAGTGTACACATCTGGGTGGCAATGATCGGATTCGATTTAGGGGTCATGAGGTCAAAGGTCAAGGTCACAGAACACAATATATATGCAAAAATGGCTTGTAATGGCAACATTTCAAGAACCGAATATCAGATTTCAATCAAACTTGGTACCTGAATGTATCATAAAGAGTCAACGTAGCCATGAAATATTGGGATCATGAGGTTGAGGTCAAGGTCACATGACTCTACATGCAAAAAAGCTTGTAATGGCAAAATCTCAAGAACTAAATGTCAGATTTCAATCTCACTTGGTACCTGAATGTTTCTGGAGCCAATGTAGCCATCAAAGTTTGGGGTCATATGGTCAAGGTCACAGAACTTGAAATATATGAAAAAAAAATTAATTCAGGATATTAAAATCGCGTGATAGCGGAGGCATAATTTTCGACTGCGCGCAGTCGAAGATCCATCTAGTTTAAACTTTTTTTTAAACTTTTTTTTTTTTTGGGGGGGGGGGGGTTTCATTGGATCATAATAAATTATCATATGTCATCATATTTACTACCTACATTTAATAGTATGTGGTATCATATTGAGAGACGCATTGTCTAGGGTTTTTTCTTCACTTAACAAGTTGCTTGGAACTTTGTAATTTGTATTACATGTAAAAAGATGTTTAAATGTATTTAATGAAATCATTTATAATTTAATACTTACATTCAGAATGAACATTCCTAGAGAGGAAATCTTACATCATAGTTCAGTAGGATCATCCACACTTCGTAGAGAAAACAAAATATACTGATGTCATAGACAGGGTATATTTATGTAAAAGTAAAAGATTAATTTGATTTAAAACATTGTAAACTCAGCTTGTATGGGCATTTATAAAGTAGGTATGAGTAGCGCATTCTCAATTTCTCACAGCATAAATTTGTATTTACTTTCTGCGATAAGAATTGTGATGGTAAAGTATGAGGGTAACTTGTGTAAAAAGTTGTAACGTTATTAGTAAACAGTACTTAAATCCTGATAGCCATGTACATATTATAAAATGCGTGTTTCTAGTAATATGGACGATTGTACAAAAAATAATCCAGGTATGAGATGACTAGAAAAAGTGCAATTTTAAATTTCAGTGAGATTCTAGTATTCTGTGTAAAGTGAACGTAAAGATTTGTCTTTCTTTTAGTTGTGTTCTTTTCACAGTTTTTTATTTTTGTTTTAGGCATACCGTAGAACACCATCGTCAAGCACCCCCAAGCACCTATATGCATCTTGCTTTTAAAGAGCGCCTGCTCTCTGTCCAAACGGGAAACTTTAATCAAGAATGCAAATAATGGTGAGGAATATTCATGAGGATAATAATGGAGGTGAATCTCATGGAAACGTCTTTAAAAGCAAGATGCGTATAGGTGCTTGGGGGTGCTTAACGATGGTGTTCTACGGTATGTGTACAAGACATGGTAGGAGATTCATCAGAAATGTTCTGATGGTAAGTGTATTTATTTCTAGGCTGGCACTAATATAGAAGCTAAACCTAAGCAACTTAAGTTATGTGTTGAAATATTTAGCAGTTTATAGTGTAGCCAATTCTGTATGTATTTATATATGATTAGCTAGCAAGTAGCAAGGCAAATGTTTCTAAATGTTTTTTAAAATGCGTTTTTATATCGCGGCCTGCCCAGAAGACCAAAAGGACTGTGAGACGGAAGTTCAGTAGTACCCATTATCAATATAAATATTCATTATTTTTTCATTCAATATTATAAATTTGTACTTCAATTGTGTCCCGAGGAGCCTGGAATGTGCTAATCTTAACTTCAATTTCGTCTTTGGTCGATCAATTTCACAAAAAGTCCACTCGATTTAGTCATTTGTCACACATTATCGTCCATTACAATTCAAATTCGTCGGTCACAGATGTGTTCAGCAACTGTAACCGACGAATTTGAATTGTTATTGATGATAATGTATGACAAACGACTAATATGAGTGGATTTTTTGTGAAATCGATTGACCAAAGACAAAACTGAAGTTGGGATTAGCACATTCTAGGCTCCTCGGGACACAATTGAAGTACAAATTCATAAAACTGAATGAAAAAAGTGTGAAAATGGACGGAAAAACCTCTATTATTATTATTATATACTTATATACAGTCCAACCGGCATATAGTGACTGCAAGGAAAATAATCAAAGTGGCCACAATTGAAAGGTTTCTTAACTTTGTTTGTGTGGCCACTGTCGGCAGGTTGGCTGCAAAAGACGGGTTTAACTTATAACTAAAATACTGTCCAATCGGAAGAAAAATTGTCATGTATGCCTATAATGTAGACATTCGGTCTGACAGTCTCATTGTCATTCAGGCTTCTGTGGAACATCGTTATAAAAAGTAACTTGGTACCATGAACCAAAATAATGTAAAGAGCTCTTAGCATACAGTAATTGTTAAAAGGTGGTTTGTAATATCCGGCTCTTTATAACGAGGTTCCACTGTACTACAGTAGTCTGTGGTAATTCATATCAAAAGCAGTTTATAGCGTAGCAAATTTTCTCTATATATTTTCAGGCTAATCACCAACATCATTGTTTAACGTGGATAATGTGTGTTATAGCACTTTATTATTTGACATATTTCTACCATTCCAGCGCTTCAAAGGACTTTCCAATGTATTCTATTCTTCTTGTGCTCCCTGCCCAGATATATATGTGTTGAATTAATATTTATTTATATCGGTGGAGATTGTGATTTGTTGTCAAAAGATGGATCCTTAATAAATCAATAGACAACTATAGATAATAACAAAGCTGTAATGTATGTAAGGTAATTTAGGGTGTATTCTTAAAACCCATGACTTAGAATCTATTGTATGTTTGTATTTTTTGGCTAGTGTTTGTATGTGCATAAGTGTGTGTGTGTGTGTATCTAAGTGTTTGTGTGTGAGTGTGTATAATGTGAATGTGTGTGTGTGTGTGTGTGTGTGTGTGCGTTTGTAAGGACCTTCAACCGGGGATACACACAAGTTTAAACACAGGCAAACGGGGATATTCCGGAAACCGGGCATATCCCCGGTTTCCGAACAGGGGGGTATAGTGCTTCAGGGATCGTCTTAAGGGCTGTACTGTATGTTATTATGATTTTTTAAGGATATCCCTTATATGCCCGTTTTGCATGTTTTTTTACATAGTGGGTGTATAAATGTGTTTTTGTGTATGCAAGTGAATGTGTGTGTATTTTTAAACCCCCCAATTGGGAATATTGCCATGTTTACACACCAGCAAACCGGGGACAAGCCAAACATCATTAAACAAACGGGTATATCCCCGTTTGAAGGTGTTTATAACATTGAAAAAACCATATCCCCGATTGAAGGTCCTTACAAGAATGTGTGTGTGTGTGTGTGTACGTGTACGTGCACGCATACATGTGTGTGTCTTTGAAAATATATATGTTTGTATGTCAAACGTCTGCTATTTGTAATGATACATGCAGACAGGATTTGTATAAGCCAGTTCGTAGTTACAATCTGCGCATGCGCGTATTTACTTCCGGGTAGTTTGATATTCCATCGATCGTGAGAATCAAAGGAGCCACACGTGCAATTGAATGCGAATTATTTGTTTACGTTTTTAAAATCTGGATCAGGATAAAAATAAGCCCATCGTTTTTGTATTCACCACATCAAAGGTTAATAACATAATATGTACTATTTCATAGAACAAGAACCGGTTTGATAGAATGTGTTATTCATGTGTAATGATGATATTTATTGATCAATAATTTCACCGAGCCTTGCTTGGCCTGGCTAGCACGCACGTATAGGTGTACATAATAGTGTACATAGCATTGTGCGGAGATTATCGTCTTCCGCTTGCTGCACTATCCAACGCAAAAACAGTTTTTGCCGGCTGATTTCTCTCTCCATTTATTAGCAAATGCAAACAAAATTTCGTTTATGTGATCCACAATTTATGTAAATTGATAATGATTACCGACTTTCTTGTTTTGAAGACCGCGCAACATGTAGAAAGAAATATTATATCCCGTCTGTTTTCCTTGCCGATGGCGTCCTAAAACATAGCGTTCAATTTTGAACGGTACATTGTACGAATGGGTGGTATGCTTATCGCCCGCCTTGTACAGCATTATTGCGTGTGAATGATTCACCTAGATCATTCACAAGAAAGATGATTACAAGAAAGTTGATATGGAGAAAAATCGGTAAATTCTTGAATATACTTTACATCAAATGTGTTCTTTATGAGTTTATGCAGCTGCTCGTATAATTTCCACTTTGATTTTATGCATCTAATGTTTGTTTTATGCTGTCAAACTAAAATTATCCGGTAAAATGACATGATAGCATACACTTTACTGCACGTTGATAGCCCGTTGATGGAATATCGGACTACGCCCTCTGACGTCACCCAAGCTCCATAGTCTAATTACGAACTGGCTTATTGTTTTCTTTTCGTCAGCGGTCGGGGATGAATTTATAGATCCTTCCCCCCCCCCCCCCTCCCCCCCCCCCCCCCCCCCATCTACACCATTGTCTCTACTATGAATGCCATATTGTGTGCGAGTATGTGGTTTTTTTTTTGTTCTTCACGAACTGTTGTTTATTTGTTTTGATTTCTGCATATAATCAGCATAAAAGAAAATACTGGACAATTCAATAACAAAGAGTTATAAGTCATACAAAAATGAGAAATTACAAAATATAGATACAAGTATATACATGTATCATGAAGATTCAGCTGAAGAGCAATTATGCCCTATAGTGCTGGTCTTCAAGGGACCAGATCAATAACAACATCCAGTGTGAAACTTGAAGACATTATATTAAAGGGATCTAGTAACTTTGTTGACATGTGCAAAAAGTGATGAATGGTTGATGCAATGTATATTGTTGTTATCTCATATGTCCACAGGGTATTGTGTGAAAATTTCAAGTCAAATGGACGTTTGATGGCTGAGTAATGAGCAAAAATGCAAAGTGATGTTCACAAACTCATTGCACTCACTTTGTACACGGTTTTCGCGATCCGTTGGATTATTTAACATCTGAAAACAATCGTAAATATCTTTTTAACGAAAGGGAAATTTGAAAAACAGAAACCTGTCCCATGATTTGATTTTTAATACGAATACAACAAGGTATGAGGGAACCGCTAGAATTCCAATTTGATTTTGAGGATTTGGACAATGTTACAAGTCCCTTTAAAGGGATCTTGTAACTTTGTTTGCATGTGCAGAAAGAGATTATTAGTTGGTAAAATGTGTTAATTGGCCTTCAGCGCCCGTTGGGCAGCCGGGCTAGTATGCTCCCCATGGAGTTGAGACGTTGCGCAAGATAATTGTGCGGGTTTGACCTGATCACCAAGGGTAATAATAATGCGCTTAGAAACTTTGTATTAAGCGCTATTTAAATTTAATATATTCTTCTTCTTATTATTATTATTATTAAAATGTGTAGTTTTTGTGATTTGACATGTACTCTGAGTATTGTGTGAACATGTCACATAAAATGGAAGTTATATGGCCGAGTAATAATTTAAAAATCCTAAGTGATATTTCCTAACTCATTGCACTGACTCTGAACACAGTTATAACTTTCCAGTGGATAATTTAAAATCTGTAAATATCTTTTTAACGAAATGGAAATTCGAAAACCGAAACATTTTCCATGCTTCCATCGGTAATACGAACACACCAAGGTATGAGAGAATCACTCAAGTTTATAGTAAGAAATTTGTGGATTTGGACAACGTTACTATACTTCGCACAAAAAGTTCCGCAATCGAGGTTTGCGCATTAATAACTTTTGTATTTGGTTATTACCATTGATAATCATTGGAGAGCATGAATTCTCCCCTTTAGCCTACATTGATATAACATTTGCTATGAGTATTTCATCATGGAATGTGCATTGCATCCAAATGTAGGGCAAAGTCAAAAGTGAAATGTTGCAAAATGCACTGATTCTGTCAACAAAGGGCCTTCCTTTTGTTTGAAGATTAAAATGTGGCTTGAATGCCTATTACGTTATTACCATTCATAAACTTGGTATCATTGGAAAGCGTGAATCCTCTCCTTTACATTGATATAACATTTGCTATGGATATTTTATCATGGAATGTGCATTACATCCGAATGTAGGGCAAAGTAAAAAATGAAATGTTGCAAAATGCACTGATTTTGTCAACAGTGTGCCTTCCTTTTGTTTGAATGCATGACCACCTCACCCCCATTCAAGCCGAGGAAGGCACACTGTTGACAAAATCAGTGCATTTTGCAACATTTCACTTTTGACTTTGCCCTACATTTGGATGCAATGCACATTCCATGATAAAATATTCATATCAAATGTTATATCAATGTAAAGAGGAGGATTCACGCTTTCCAATGATACCAGATTTATGAATGGTAATAGCGTAATAAAAGTTATTAATGTGCAAACCTCGATTGAGGAACTTTTTGTGTGAGGTATCCCTTTAATGATGGATACAGATGCATGCATGCGTCCACTGAGATTAATGAGGTCTGTGCATGACCTTTTTTCTTCTCTTTTATACCTAATGACTTGCCCTCCTCCTCCCACTCTATCCCACCTCCGCTTTCATTAATATTTGAACCTCTAAATAATTTCCAACCAATTAGCATGATTAGGTAATTGATGTATGAATAATTGATGTTGTCACTGAAATTCCGTGCAGGAGCAAAATAAATCAAACCTTCTCATTCTTGTAATACGCGATGTTACTCGAGCGTACAGTACAAATGACGTCAACGTCGTACGGTATCATATTTATTACACCCGTAAAAATAATTACATGATTATTATGGAAAAGGATTACGCTAACCAGTAAAAAAAAGGCTAACTGTATACATGTAGGCGCCTCGCGCATGCTTTTACGATCTGTCACTTTACCTTTACTAATGTTTCTTTCTTGATAAAAAAAAAGAAGTATGGATTCTGGTATTGATCCCTCTTATTCGTTCTATCATACGTTCTCCCTTATTTATTTTTTCTTTAGCTTTACTCTAATTCCTATTTTTATTTGTATCTTTCGTTCATACGGGCACGTACTACCTTTTAGTTTTGCTTTCTTGATAAAAACAACAACAACAACAATTCGGCATCTGAATTTGGGCTTCTTCCTCTCATTTTATATTTTATCTTTTCAAAGAATGTTTCAATGATCATCATCTCACGCATTCAGCCTTTTGCGACACGCTGTAATCAATATTTGCATGGCTATATATGACGATGCCGATGTCGACTTCTAAAAATAAAATGTCCATTTAATGCACAGTATCAATTATTTGTCTCTCTCTCTCTCTCGTCTAGCCTGAAAATGATAATATTATTTCTTTAACTTGAAAATAAGCCAACTTCCTTACCCCACTTTGTGTTTTTGTTTTTTATGATTTTGTAATGAATATTTTACGAACAAGGTAAATAATCAAGGTTTTCGATGAGCCAGTAATATTAGCACCCGCCTTTCACGAAAATCAATATCGCTGCTGCTGTTACAATTATCCTTGACACACATAACCAAACCTGACCCGTTTCTATTAATCACCACAAAGAAAATATCACTGATGCGGCTTTCATCTTAAAAGTATATAGGTTCCACACCCATTTTAAATTGAAAGTTAGAGAAGAAAAGAAAGGCTGAACATGGAAGAGGCGTGAAATATTGCTGTTTGTTTTATTGTAGTAATCTAGCTAAGATATATGTGGATCTTTATTTTGATCTCATGGGAAATGCACTGTGCTGTTATCGAACAAAATAGCAACTCAGTAAAAGAAATTATGATTAATTATTGGTATAAGATATGTGTATGATTTAAACAAAATGGTTTATTCTTGTTAAAAGAGCGGTTAAATTAGTCTTTTTAGAGCAATTACTACCGTTACATAATTATTTATTTCGAAGTTAAAACGAACGATGATTGAGTAAATTTCACTTCAGAAATTACTGAAACATTAAGTATTCACATAAAATGTCATGACTATAATATTCATTGTTGCGTTGAAAAGAATGATTCAGAAGTGATTTGTTGACCGAGTCCTCGAGACAAAAAGAACGCCTTCAATATAGCGCCTTGAGTATTTTTTTTAAAGATAAAGTGCGCTATATAAATATTATACATTATTATTATTATTATTAGAATGTGATTTTCATTTTAGAATCCCAGCCAGCATGATTACATTTGAAGTAACTCTGATTCTCTATCTCAAGATCCTTTAAATGTCCTTTTAGTCTGGTTTTGGAAGCGCATTACCGTGAGTAATTTTAAGTGACTTAATTGCAAGGTGACGCCAACGCAGAATCACAGGATAATGGCACGTATATTATACAAATTGGTTCTTTTTGTTTTCCATGATAGCAACACATTAACTGAAATTGACGTGCAATAAAAAAATCCTCGCGGAGATACACAGAAGAGAAGTAAATGCACACCACTTTCACCCCATTCAATTAACTCGACAACAAGTTCACGCACTCGACAAATTAAACGGAAATAATAACCGTATCTAATTTATAATGGGTCAGGTTTGGTAGCGATAATTATTGCATCACTTGCGTGGCTGGGCGTTCATATTTTAAGTCGAAAGTACAAATTTTCACTTTCAGGACTCGGATTGATTGGTGCAACAACTAAATTCACTTTCGATCTCCGGACCTGCATGGATGAATTGGCGAGCAATGTAAACTTTGCCACCATCGCGATAACAAGGAACTTACTTGTAGACCGCGCCTTTAATTCCACTCCTTATCCGTGACATTGGACATGCTATTCTATCTCATTTTTATCAAAAAGAGTATTTCTGATGGTATCAAAACATGAACATTAACTAATTCAACTCTCCGAACACAGATAGGTTCGGCGAATACTATTTACGTTACAACCATCGCGATAATCTGAAATATTTTACCGCGTCTTTAATTCGGTAATTGAACCCGCTGGACATGCTCTAGTTCATTTAACGATATTAATACTATTTTCTGCTGGTATACCAACAAGCAACGAACTCGCTTCTTCGGGTGCATTTGCTAAATGGTGTAATATTTTTGTAAGGAACGAATAATGGCCACGTCTTGAATAAAATTATTTATTTTGAACAACATCGTAATTTAATTTTGTATACATCTTTGGTGAGAAATAGTACATGCCTTCTGATTGATCATATCGTATGACACAGAGTCATGTCATTTGAAAATGAAACGCGGAGTGACGAAATTTCCACGGAGCTTGTAACGGTCTTTGATGAATGGATTCGGTCGACGTCAATGATATCCAATTACCCGGCGACTAGGGAGCCGATCGCTTACTACCATCGTGTCATCGCAAGCGCTCTGCTGGCCGCGATAACCCTCGTGGGCACGGTGGGCAATCTTCTCGTGATCGTGTCCGTGCTCGTATCCAGGAAGCTGCAAACGCCCACCAACGTGCTCGTGGTCAGTCTCGCTATCGCAGACTTTACCATGTGCGTCACGATTCCCATCAACGTCGCGAATTTGTTGAGCCGTCAGGGCTGGCCCGTGAGCGAAGTCGTGTGCGCGGCCGTTGTCATCGTCCAGTTCGTCTGTATCTGCTGCAGCGTGCTAACACTCGCCGCCATCGCCGCCATTCGCTGGTATGTCATCACGAGATCCGTGCGCGGCCACCACGGTATCAACACGAGCCGAGGCATGGTCATCGTCGCCATTGTGCTGTGGATCGCATCCGGTGTTGCCATGGTAACTCCTCCGTCGTTGGGCATCGGGTCTGTTGGGTACTCCGACTACTACCACCTGTGCTCCGTGACGGACCACAACCCGCTGCGGGTCTACTACGTGCTCATTCAGGCAGCCGTCTTGCTTCTCGCCCTGACCGTCACCGCCGTCTTCTACGTACTCGTCATCTGTTTCGTTATCAAAAGCACCAGGGCATTTAAAGCTTACTCCACCGATATCTCCGGTGGGAATTCTAATGGAAACAAATTAGCAACGTTATCTTCATCATCAACAACCATAAAAACAACATCATCATCATCAATGTCGGGGTCGGCCGGCGCTGAGAGCAGCGGGCAGGCTACGAAGGCGAAAAGCAGCTCGAATGCGACTTCGGCATTGTTCGACCAGCGGGAGATCGCCATCACCAAGAACCTCTTCACGGTCGTGTGCCTGTTCGTCGTCTGCATCGCTCCGAGCGGCGTCAACTTCATCATCCCCGGCGCTAGCGTGCTGACCCTCTACTCGGGCACCACCATGGCCCTCAACAGCTCCCTCAACCCCATCATCTACGGGCTCAAGCACCCGAACTTTGGCGAGGTGTTCCGGTGCCTGCTGACCTTTGACCTGGCCGGGATCCCCCAGCCCAGTAGGTGGCTCAGGCCCAGAGGGGTTAGGACGTCCTCCCATCCTTCGTCTCATACGGTGAGCGGTGTAATTTAGTGACCCTGACAATGAACTGTGATTAACACTCTGAGTGCCATGCCTGGTCAACTCAACAATCATGTTATTTTCTTGACATTGATAAACCAAAAAACAAACAACATTAAGTGTCAGTAGTTCGTATTCAGTCATTCTATAACAAACGTATGTATTTCTTTATGAGTCATAACTGATTTTGACATCCTATAGTTATCACCTGTCCGAATGCATGAAGTATTTAACCGATGTCTATTTTATACGACGCATATTATATCGAGCGAAAAGTCAAGTGTTGTACATGCTGAATGCCTATGATATTATGATAATTATTGCATGGGTGGCTTTCTTATTATCTTAGTTACTATAAATAATATTTACAAGAAAAGCTTACTTTTAAAATAACAGGAAATGGTTTGAGACAAATGGATAAATGGTCTCTCCCAAAACCAAACACCGAAAATTATTGTAGACGTACTTTCCTTTATCGTGGTAGCATACTGTACAATGAAATACCTGCAAATACTCGTTATTTATATACCTTAATTGTATTCAATAAAACAAAATTAAAACTATTACATAAATATATGAGTTTAGGAGGTAATGTCCTTAGTGACGCTATCATTAGTCAATATATTCGTATTTTTGTTACACGTTCGATTATACAGATTTGTTATGACCCGCAAATATTGTAAATGGGGCTTAGGTGGTTAGAGTGGGGGTCTCAGAGTGAGTTAAGGTTGGGGTGGGGAGGGAGGGGGGGGGGGGGGTACTGTTATTGAAAAGAGAAAGTGTGACTTTTAACTTTGTATATTATGTATCATAATTTTGTAATAGGACCCCGTGGATGGTGGATCTGAAACTAGTTGTAGATAACATACGGTAGCAACATGCAAATAGAATAATACTTTGTGTGACTTTGTAATTCTACTTATGTTAAACTGTTTGTTTTTATCATTTTTATTATGATTCGGAAAAAAGAAAAAAAAACAAGCAAACAAATAAATGCTGTTGCACTCGTATTTCCAACAGAAGCATGGAACAGGTTTGCGTTTTTCAAATTGTCCCTTCGTTAAAACGATATTTACGATTTAAGTGTTTTGATTTTAATTATCCCTATAAGACTGAGATATAACTGTGTATTACAAAGTCAGTGCAATGAGTTGGCAGTGAGTTGGATTATCGCTCATTACTCGGCCATATACTAACATCCATTTAACGTGAACATTTCACCCATATCAAATCGCAGCAATACACATTTTATCAACCATTCATTACTTTTGCACATGTCAACAAAGTTACTAGATATCCCATTTAACATTTATAAAATAGTGTCAAAAGTCGTATTCAATCATATTACAACAAAACTATTTCTTTCTTCATCAATCATAACTGATTTGGACATCCTATAGTTATCACCTGTCCGAATGCATGAAGTATTTAACCGATGTCTATTTTATACCACGCATATTATGTCGAGCGGAAAGTCAAGTGTTGTACATGCCTAATGCCTATGATATATGATAATTATTGCATGGGTGTCTTTCTTATTATCTTAGTTATACTATAAATAATATTTACAATTGGCTCTGCAGAATAACGATTTATGTATGAAACCCAACATGTCGTTACAAATGATGTTAGTGTGTGTGTGTATATATATATATATGTGTGTGTGTGTGTGTGTGTGTGTGTTTTTATGTGTGCGTATGCTTTGTTTGTTTGTGTGTGTGTGTGCTTGTTAATATGTATCTATGTGATAGCAAACGTGTTTTCAATAAAGTGGGAGTGTATGTTTTACACCAACTTTCACTTCAGTCATACTTAACGTTAAAGGGGACCACCAGGCAAAGGACAACACATTATTATATGTTTTGGTACCGTTTTGTGATATCAAATAGATACCCAACATTTTGCAAAGGGTAAGTGTAATTCATAAACAAAGCAATTAATTTCCACCACTTACGGAACCACTGCTATTTCCTGGTTCCATACGGGCCAAGCATTTGCGAGTGCGCCAATGCTTTCACGCGTACGTCAATAGATTCCCGGATGATTAATTCGCTCTGCACAGTGCGCTCTGGCTCTGCACGCATATAGTCTACGCAATTCAGACCGCATGAACGCATGGTTGAGAATGGTGATGCGTTTTCCAATTATATATTTTTTTCTGAAAACATATTTTTGTGAACTTGTTGAAGGAATGGAATACTAAAGATGGTACCTTTCTATAATAAGAATATTATTTTTGGGTGGTGGTACCCTTTAAAGGGATCTAGTAACATTGTCCAAATCCACCAAATCTTACTTAGACATCTTATTGGTTCCCTCATATATTGTTGTTTTCGTATTATCTATATATTGTTTCAGTATTTGAATTTCTCTTTCGTTAAAAAGATACGCACGATGGAAATTTTCAGATTGTTAATTATCCACTGGAAAGTTATAAATGTGTACAAAGTCAGTGCAAGTAGTTAACGACTATCATTTTGCATTTTTGCTAATTACTTGGCCATGTATATACTATCCATTTAACGTGAAATGTTCACACATTACTCTGTGGACATATCAGATCACAATAAAAACATTTTATCAACCATTCATCACTTTTTGCACATGTCAAGTTACTAGATCCCTATAGCCATGTCTAGTGTAGGTAAAACAGGATACGCCACAGATCAGTACTGAACGGCTGCCGTTTGATGTTCACTCTTGATCGATTCTATTAACCCATTTTCTCAGTCCCATTTGTTTCTTAATTTCAATTAATTTTATTGGGGTTAAAATAATTAATTTCTACCGGTAGTGTATAAACCCAGAGCACGGACTCAGTTAATATGCGGGGGTAAAATGATGGAGCTACCCTCATTTATATCACGTTTGTTACCATCAATATTACATGGGCCTGAATAGTGATTGTAGTAATATAATAATTAGAGGGTATTTTAACATTTGGTCTACACCAGCCAGTAGATCGGCGAAGAAAAAAAAGAAGCTGTAAAATCAGTGGCTGGTATTCTAAAATGTACTTAAAATTGTTCAACGTAAGCCGGACTAAAAAGACAAAAAAATAATACCAGTAACAAGTTAAACCGTTTCAACCATTGATGGATGCCATGTGCCACCGGAGATTTGATAATTGCATCTCCTCATTATTAATGCAAATCCATCTGCAATTAGGGCATTCAGACAAAGGGTCGTTTGCCATTCCCGTGGAAGGATAACCGGTCACGCGCAATATAATATGTCTTTCTGATTCGAGGATTTGAAAAGTACAATTATATATATACTGATGGTACCTATAACTTGTTATTAATACATACTGGTTCAGTGTATCATGTAGTGCACACCAACTATGTGGTCGCAAATTTTGGAATACTCTCCATGATCATATTAAAATTGCAACTTCATTATAAAAATTAACACGTTATAATTGCAATCTTACGAAACTCATTAAATTGCTAAGTACCTTTGTCTTTTTTGTCAATAAAAAGTCATCATCTGTATGTTCATATGTTTGTTCACCGAAAACGGTCTCCCATTGTTTTGTTTTTTTGGAAATGAAAATAAACTGACTACCTTGAACCTTGAACCCTGAACCTATAATTATAGCCGATATTATATAACCCTATGTTACCAATATTCATACCGCCCTCTACACAGTGGTGTAGCGTGTTGTGGGACTGATTTGAGGTGGGGTGGGGGGGGGGGGGGGGGTGGGAGGGGACACTCGTTATATTATGCATTTCTTTATTGAAAACAAAATCTCCCTTGCCCCCCCCCCCCTCCCCCTCCCCCTTTTCGTGCCCCATGTAGCTTCGCCACTGCCTCCACATCCCCCACGCATTACATCTTTAAAAGGCATTTCTAATTCTACTG
Source organism: Echinarachnius parma (assembly GCA_037951105.1). Lineage (NCBI taxonomy): Eukaryota > Metazoa > Echinodermata > Echinoidea > Clypeasteroida > Echinarachniidae > Echinarachnius > Echinarachnius parma. Next base: position 17,108 of record JBAMJV010011919.1, on the reverse strand, counting down.
GACGCGACCAATTTGAGAACCCTGCTTCTTAGACAATGTTATATGTTTTGTATCTCCTTATCAAATAACCGAACAAACGGGTAATTTAAGAAGACAGTATAAATTGTAAGAACATATCAAGGAGCACGTTTGCAATCCATCATACTAATTTGCTTCAACGTAATACTACCACGCGTATAGACTACATGATTAAGCTATTGGCATAGTAGTCGGGCTTTCGAATCTAGCAGATCCTCCGTCTAAAGGCAGAGATATATTTATGGATATTTCAGCTGTCTCTGAACCGATTTTGATCAAACAAAGTTGATTCTGTCTTTGAAATATTGCAACCTTTTAAAAAAATGTTATATACTTTGTTTGTTATTACCTCACAAAAGAATATTTCTTGAAGCGACCCCTTTTAAACGTAACGTGCCGATTTTCTATTCCGTCGAAGTGGATAATCATTTTGCAAACAAAGGTTATCATTTACCAAAATGAATGCAGTCGGCCCCCAATGAAAATATTGGGGGCGAACATATCGTTTTGCCCCCCCCCCCCCCCCCCCAATAATTCCGGTAAATGAGGAAGAATAAATTGAGTGATATAAAGCCAAATGTTTCCAAATGTGTTCGGCAATGTAATTCCCAAACGCACAATTAAACCCTCATCTATAGAACACCGACACAGAAAATATAATTATCTAACATAATCTATCTTTCAATTTTGCCCATAATGCGCTGAACGCAGATCATATTGGTATATCATAACCCAAATAATTTCGATAGGCGGATATAGTGTTCATGTATATTCTAGTCGACAAAAAGATGTCGTTTGTCTAATTTATGTGTCATTTGGTTGAAAACCAAGAATACAAAATTGCCAAATCCCTTAATCCCCGGAGGCTATATAAGATACGTCCCCTGTAGCCTCTTATGTGGCCATACCAAAGTCGGTCCCTGCTCCCCACCCATATATATGGCACACCTACATGCCAAAAAAGTAATTGCTCGTCAAAACTACACATATTAGAACGATTCAACATTTTCCCCTATATGAGGAACACGTAGCTTGAGAGTTCTAAATGGCTGAAGTCCAAGTTTCCTGGGGGTTCAATCCCCTAGACTACCTACCAATGGCTCTATATTACAGGAGCACCTGGACACATCCCTTGCAAGGCTCCACGATGCTACATTGCCATGCACGCTATATACACACACCCATAACAGATCCACTATTTTATACCCTTTAAACCCGATCTTGAATGTACTTCACTGCAAAACATCCAAAAGCTTCCGGGGGCTCCGCCCCCTGAACCCCCGGCAAGAGCAATAGGGGTTTCTGTTTCCCACATGTGCAGAAGAGGTCGTGCCCATTATTTCAGTGCTAATATCAACAAGCTTTCAGGGCTGTTGTACCCCTAGGCCATTGTTATAAGGGTCTTTGACCACCTATACTCTTTCAATCTATTCCTCGCTATGCCCTTTGATGATACGCTACGAATATATTGTATACAATAGTACAATACACTATTGTATACAAGTTTATCACACATTGTCTAAATGTCTGAAATCTAAAAGCTTCCGGGGGCCCCGCCCCCTGGACCCCATCATGTCCCCAAAATGTTGGTGCTCATTGCCTTAACCAATTCAGGGCTACGAGCCACCAAGACACTTTTAAATTATGGGCCTGCCAATGTGGGGCTTTTAGCTCTCTCACTGGTGACTCTAGCAAATTTTCAAATTTCGCCACCCAATCGCAAAAACGGATTGACGCCTCTGATATCAGGAGAAGCAAAGGGAATATAATAATGTTCAATCCCTCTGATCCAAACAGTGAAGTCTCAGCCAGAGCCACGATGGAGGCCTGCACAGGTGACATGAAACTCTGGATGACTCATATCAAGTTAAAGTTAAATGACGACAACATTGAATTCATGATTATTATTTGAAAATGACAAGCTTGTAAAATTAATTGTCAAACCATGCGTATTGGAAATGTTGATGTAATTGCCAAGTCTGTATAGTGTCTGAAATCTTGGTGTGTCATTTGATTCCGAAATGAAAATGTCTTCCAACATAAATGCCACTAGTCGAGCCGCATATTTTCACATTCCTAATGTCAGTAGTATTAGGATATCTCTGTCTGACAGGGTTACGGCCTCGGTCGTTCATTCGTATGTGGTGTCTCGGCTGGATTATGACAAAATATCACATGCACAATATTTTATTTAAAATGGTTTAAACAAATGCATTTTTTGAAAGCGCCCTCTTTAGTTTAAACAGCTCTTTTTGAATGATAACATGTTTTTTTTACTTAGTTGTTTGTAATTTTTGTATTCCTTTTGAGCATGGTGGAGTTATTATTAGTTTGTAATGTAATGGTGCAGGTTTTGGTTACTAAAATTCAGTTTCACTAAAACTGTACTCTCTCTACCAGAACTCAACTATCCCTTTAACTGTTTATAAGGCCACAATATGAACAGAGAGGAATAAAAACATAATACCGTCAATAAAAATAGCTCCAATCCACTTACATAATACATATCGTTCAGAGGGGGATTACTGAATCAGTTCATCCCCCCTGAACAATAGGTAACAATTACAAATCTCAACCAGTGCTCCAATCATGGACCTAAGTATCATGAGTATAGTACGATCCATGCTGCTCCAATGACATTAGTCGCTATAGAATCGAAGCGGGTCTATATTATGCTCCAATAAACACACAGTATATACAGGGTGGCCCAAAAAAAACGGAACGGGGCACTTCCCAAAATAAAGTAGCACATGTATTATGTCCATCGGATAGAGTGTCTTTTCAAATGAACAACGATACCAAGAACAGTCAATTTGGTCGTGTAGTTTTTGTTTTAGGGCCCTGTGAGTGACACCATGTCAGGTTCTCTTTTTTGTCAATTTGTATTGAGCCAGCGCTTGATGAATTGCACGAACCGCCGTTCATATCGTTGATCATCGCGCACTATTGTTAGTGTGCACTCAGCCGTGTGCCGAGAGAATGGGCCTGGTCGCTGAATGGTATTACGGGCAAGGAGTGCGGTTAAACTGGCATTGACTAGGTCGAAATCGACATAAATCGGCACCTGACATGGTCTCACTCACTGCGTCCTTAAACAAAAACGACCTGACCAAAATTACTGTTCTTGGTATCGTTTTTCATTGGAAAGGACACCCTATCCGATGAACATACACATTGTGGTATTATATTTTGGGAAGTGCCCCGTTCCGTTTTTTGGGGGCCACCCTGTATAACTATCGAAGTGTGCCGCGCCTATATATTTTCCGCAAATTGTCAACATATTTCTCGTACTCTTGAATTGACTCGTATACGATTGTACACCCCATCTGTTCGTTATCTTCTCATTTAACTGCTAAAACCACGTCGAATCGACATCCAAGATGACATCCAGGATGACTAACGATCAGCCCGAAGCCCTTGCCGAGCTAAGAGACCAGCTTGCAAAGAAGGGTGGAGCGAATTTCAAAGATATGGACAAGTAAGTGTAGAGCCGTAAGTGAACCATACCCGTACGACGTATTTTTACTCATGAAGTTACAGGGGGTGTTTCACTGAACACTAAAATCGAAGTATAACAATATAAATATAATTAAAGCAAAGTAAATTCAGATTCGTTTAAATAATTATGTGACATATACATAATTATATAAGATACAAAAATCTCGACAAGCCAATAAACTGCATGATTAGATTTTGAGGTTATGAGGTCACAGGGCTCATTATTATATCCACACAATGCTCCTTGTAAACGTATTAACTAATGGTAACGTGGTCAAGGGTAGAACAAACTAAGTGTGATAAATTAACTGGTAAAATAAACTAAGTCAAAACAGCAAGCAATCGTACGGAACATCCACGTACATAGAGTAGAACGTACGGAGAACATAAGAGACAACTTGACAAGTTGTAGTCTGGTAGTGCACTGATTCTGGAAAACCACGAAAACTCATAACAATAATTTAATATGCAAATTAACAGAAGGGAGAAACTACTACAACCAATTACAAAATATACCTAACCAAAATGGAATAACCTTATTCTACAAATGAACCAGTACGGGATGAGATGAGGTGGTGTAGCGGAACGGGGCTAGTCGGTCAACAAGTAGCAGCTGTGGTTAATAGAATAATAGTTTTAAAAACAACTTGAATTGTAGTGAGTTTATTGTAATTTGGGGGGCGTAGTAATACTCTCGTTGCTGGGGCAAGTGAGTGGGCTTTTGGCTAAAAAGGGCCGGGGGAATTGAAATTAGTTAGTTTTTCTTTCGATTCCGTTAGGTACCGTTACATTTATTCGACCGACTAAGTTACCCGAAGAGAGGATTTGCCCAGCCTGTAGAAGACTAGTTTGTTATGTTTTATATTATTCGCTTTGGTCACGGCCATGTCTTGGCTAGCGATTCAGTGATTTGACTTTCATGTCCTTTATAATAAACTCAGTAAACTTCCAAAAACTCTTCGTTTCGTCTCTGCATTTGTTTAGTTCGTGTGTTATTCGTTTACCATGGCGCTAGAGCGGGGGCGTGAACCGAGAACAGTGGCCCCTGAGGCCCGGGCGGTACGTCGTCCGCTTTTTCCTCCCGCCCTTCCGCGTCAGTGGCATGACATGAGTATGTAAGATGATGAGGTGAGATGATTAAACATAATATACCAGATATGTGTCCACCTTGTAGTGAAAGGTAAAGAGAGAAAGTGACAGAGAGAGGGGAGAGAGCGAGACTATAGAGCCAAGTAGCCAGGGCCCATATTCATGAAAGCCCACTAGCTTAGTTACTTGCTAATTAAGTCCATTTGTGATGACGTGTCTAAGAATTATACGCAATATCTTTTAGTTGCTAATACCCCCGTCACACCTACTACGCTCCTACTACGCTCCTACTACGCTCCTAATCCCTATGGATACATTTGGCTAGAGCGGCGTTCATTGTTCTCTGTTGTCATCGATCGTACTACACTTTTTCGCCGATCACGCGGCGCTCCCACTGTGAGGGCATGAGAGTAGTGCTGTCTCCGAGAACGAGTTGGCAAATTTGTGGGGAATGAATGGGAAGATTAACTCAAATTCGTGAACAGATGCATGAACAGACGGTTACAGCTCGTTATTCCGAAGGTTCGTTATTCCGAAGGCTCGGTTATTCCAAAGGTTCGTTATTCCGAAGGCTCGGTTATTCCGAAGGTTCGTTATTCCGAAGGTTCGTTAGTCCGAAGGTTCGTTAGTCCGAACATGAAATCGGGTTCGTTATTCCGAAGGTTTGTTATTCCGAAGGTTCGTTAGTCCGAAAATGAAATCGGGTTCGTTATTCCGAAGGTTCGTTAGTCCGAAAATGAAATCGGGTTTGTTATTCCGAAGGTTCTTTAGTCCAAAAATGATTTTTTTTTTTTCATAATCATTTATAACTCCACGAAAAGGAGTTTTTTAAGCCCTAATTTTTTTCAAGCAAGTTGGTAAATGACATTTTCTTTCATGTAAGACAATAACCTCACAACTTTTAAAATTTGGCTTGCAAAAGTCGGACTGTCCCTTTTAATCACCGAATAAACATGGAGCCCAAGGTTCATTCTGATTGGATATATTTATTGATATTTCAGCTGCTTCTGAACCGATTTTGATCAAATAAAGTTTATTCTGTCATTACAATTGTATGCTCTTTAACATTTGACACTCAGTTCTTAATTACCTCACACAAAATTATTTCTTGAAGCGCCCTCTATACCAAACTGAACTACCGCTTTAACGTGAAATGTTCACACATTACTTTGTGGACATATCAGATCACACTGATACACATTTTATTAATCACTCATCACTTGTTGCACTTGTCAACTAAGTTAATAGATCCCTTTAATAACTAAACTGTAATTAACATTGCCATTTATGTTATTCTCCCAGCACATTCGACTTCATGGATGACAATCTCAACCAAATGCTCAGCTTCGAGGAATTCTTCAAAGGCCTCAGGGATGTTGTCGGTATGGCCATCGACACCGTCCAAGCCCAGGATCTCTTCAAATACTTAGACAAGGATAATAGCGGTGTCATTGCCTTCGAGGAGTTCCTAATTTGCATTCGGGTATGCTGGTGCTCCTAAATTCTGTTCTCCAATATAGAATATAATCATATTAGGTATTATACAAATGCATTTCCTTGCCTGATGAACTTTCATATATTAGTTGTTATGTCGGGAAACCTCGGGTAACTTTCAAGTTGCTAGGAACAACCTTTATAATAAGGCCGGGGGCATTATGCCTCCCCCCCCCCCCCTCCGCGATTTTTCTAATTGCTCTGGAACGCGCCGCCGCTTCGTGATTTTTTTTCGAGCCTTGCGCATCTTCTAAAACCAAATTGTATCGCTGTACGCTATTATACAGACCTTTCTTTCATTTAATTTCATTTTTTTAAATTTCGGTCAAAAATTGGATATAAAATTCATCTATGTTATGATTGCCCTATCTCGCACACACAAAATTCATGAAATTGGTCCGCCGGAATTGCGTGGCGTACGTCCGGCGTTCGGCGTGCGTACTGGAATAATATCATTACAACTTTTATCCAAAAAAACCTGGCTCTTCAAATGTTTAGGGGCATTATTATTCCAAGTGGTCTAACGAATATAGTGAAAATCAATGTTTAGTTTTCAAAAATATATCGTTTATGGGCCAAAATGTGAATTGTATGACCTCATTTGCGTAAATTACCATAAATATGCAATTTAAAGAAGCTTTCAAAACATCTTTATTGGCCAAATTAATCAATATTGTTGAATAAGTATTAAAAAAAAGGGCTTGTGTGGTAAAATCCGAACCTTATAGTATCGTTAAATATCGGAGGAAATTCAATGCACGCAAGTGATATTTGGCCTAAATTCGTACGTTCGTACCTAGCTGTCCGCGCCACTAACGCTGGGCTGGATATATCGACAAGCCCGCATACTGTGAACCGTACGTGCGCTAGCATAATGTTTTGCACGCAGCGTATCACGATTGAATTGATCTGTGACACAGATCGTTTTATTTCGTACTTTTTAATTCGCAAATAGTCAATTTTAAAGCAGTTTTTGTCCAAATCTTTACATTAACATCTAGGTTATGATATATTCTTTCACGTGGTCGGTGATGAAAGCATATTTTATATTAGTATGTGTCACAGGTAGAGTGTGAAATTGCCATTGATTTTGTCTTTTAGCTTTTCTTACTTTTATTTAATTCCTTTTAACGATCGTTGGTGAAAGGTAGCTAAGTGTGACAGGGGTAATGACGAGGCGATTGCCTGGAATGCAAGCTCTTCTAGAAGCTCTTTTGTTATGTTGCTCGTTGCTTAGAAAAGTATGCAAATGAGCAATCGGTGTCCGTAGCGGTAACATAGTCCTTTCGTTACCGTACTGTCGTATTGCTATTGTATTAATGTAGGTTTAGGGATCAAGTGCGGGTATAAGGGTTACCTTTGAACATGAAAGCTAGCTGTTATGTGCCACGCCCGAAGTGATATGTTAGGCAAGGCATTGCCGTGTACTGTACGTTATGAATCATTCTGTTCTTTGCTTTCGGGGCGTAAAGACGTCAGTGCGCTAAACCAATGTAGTTGGGTTTGGTGCTGGAGTTCGCCAAATTAAGCAGCCGTCATGTTGTTTCACCATGTTATTTTCTGTTAATATTATTAGTAAAGAATCATCAGTATTTCATCGGGGTCTAAACAGACCAATCTGTTATTAGAAGAGGACGAGTCAATGTGTCTTTTAGAGGGAAAACTCACCTATGGTGGTAAGCTCAAATTGTCATTCCATATTTATTGTGTAAATGAAATAATACAATTTCGTTAGACATGTAATAAGTGTTTGTTACAAATCTGAGAAACGATGATATACTTTAATGATTTGATTACTAGAATGTGAAGTACGGATGTTAGATTAAGAAAGATTGATGATGTTAACCATTAATTGACGACGTACACTGATAATCCGTCAAAGCAAGTAATTATAGAAATTACAGTTGATATATCTTGGTAGACTCGGTTTTTAAATAAAGCCAAGAATTAGTTATTTGAGATGAAGAAACTCAAGTTTATTGTAATTCACACGGACTGAGTAATTGTGATGCATGTGTATGGATGCTGATGTCTGTGTGTATACAAAATGAATATCCATGTGACTATAATAGAGAATAGACTTCTGGAAAGACTTTTGGTGATTATTCTTCCATTATAGAGTTTTATTTCGGGACTGGAGCCGTCTTTCGTCGGAACCCTGGAAGGCAGGTGTAACCGGTCCTCGTCGAGGTGCGCAGTGTCGTCACCGACATCGTGGACTCGTCAAGGTCGTCGCAACGGAGACGCATGAATGGACATCGACCAGAAATCACCGTCGGGAACCAGTATTCCTTCAGCTCGCGTTTGATCGCTGTAACGGGGCCCCAACCGCGAACTGTCAGGTTTTTTTGTTGTGATGTGTTTGGGTGATTCAGTAGGTTGTGTGTGTGTGCTTTAATTAGTCCGTGTTATCATTAAACATTCATTCAGTTATTGAGTATGTAAATGTAAATCCTTAAAATCACAGCGAAATTGTAAGTCTAAAGATGTTCTTTTATTATATGGGCGTGTAATTCACCCTATAGTCGTTTGGAATAATTTGTCACAATTATATTTGTTTAGTCTGAAACCTTTTGAAGGTCATTTTGATTTGAAAGTGAGTTTTTTCTATTGATTAAAATACTTTAAACTGAAGTTAACGAGTCCTAGTCAGTTTGTTGTGTTGATTGTCCTTACGATAAGTTCTCCTCTCTATTTTTACTGTCGACCCTCAACCGGGCCGTGACAAATGGGGGCTGGTCCGGGAAAGGAAACTTATCTGGATTATCATCGAACAGGCGGACTATGTTATGTGGTATGACAGCTTGCTAGTGTTATAATTAAGTTATTGGTATTTAGTGTAGTACTTGATTAGGTAGAGTAGCGTTTGCTTGACATCTCGTAAGATTGTAAGAAGGAACAATGTCTATGGAAACATTTATGAAGTTGGGCCAACAGTGTGGTCTGCAAGGGCAGGAATTGCTAGATTTTGTAGAGGGTAAGGAACAAATACGTAAGGCTGAATTACGTCAGCAACAAGATGCTGAACGGGAGGAAAGGAATAAGGAAAGGGAGGATCGTGAGAAAGAAAGGGAAGCACGGGAGAAGGAAATAGAAGACCGTGAGAAGGAACGGGAAGAACGGGAAAAGGAAAGGGAACATGAGAAGGAATTGATTCAGCTAGGGCATACGCGTAGCGTTCCCAAGGGTATCCCTAGTAATGTGCCAAATATGCCAGTGTTTAGAGCAGACTCGGATGAGCTGGATGCTTATATAATGCGCTTTGAACGCCATGCTACACTACAGAAATGGCCACCGGAATATTGGGCGTGCGCGTTAGGCAATCTGTTGACAGGGCGTGCATTAGACGTTTACACGCGCATGCCTGCCAAAGACGCGAGCAAATATGCGACATTGAAAGCGACGCTGCTGCAGCACTTCGCTCTAACGAGTGAAGGATTTCGTAAGCGATTTCGCGACGCAAAACGGGGCAACAATGAAACGTTCATGCAGTATTCCGCTCGGATAACTGCCTACGCCAAACGGTGGGTAGAGTTGAGTGGAAGAGGTGAGTCTTATGAAACGCTACTCGAATTGTTAGTGATGGAACAAATTCTTGACGGGTGTGATCGTTCATTGGCGATGTTTATCAAAGAACGGAGCCCGAAGAAATTGTCCGAATTGGTAGAAACCGCAGAGCAGTATTGCTCAGCGCACGGACCCGTTGCGCGTGGTCCGAATCGTAACGCGCCGCAGGCTGATAAGTTGAAGCCAACAGGTGACGGGAGACCACAACAGGAAAGTGGTTTTGTCCCAATGTCGAAACGCAAATGTTTCGTATGCGGTAAGCCAGGTCATTTAGCTATGGAATGCCCAGATCGTGGAAAGCGAGGCTTCAGCAATCAGAAGCCCTCCCCCGTCCGATCGGATTCGGGCAAGCAACTTGGCAGTGCTTGTATCGTCGGTGTGTGTCCCGAGAAAGCGGCAGAAGGTAATAGTGGTAAGGAGATTGGCGCTAGTGTAGGCGTTGACATGAAGTCAGTAACTCTGCAGTGTGGACACAAACTTCCAGTAGTCAGTGCAGTGTGCACTGTAGGTACTCACATGCCAGTTTGTGAAGGCATGGTGAACGGTAAGTCAGTGAAAGTGTTACGTGATACTGGATGTAGTACTGTTGTAGTACGCGCTGAGTTAGTGCGTGAAGATGAATTCACTGGTGAAAGTCAGACGTGTGTCCTGATCGACGGAACAGTGAGGTCTGTACCGGTCGCAACCATAGAGGTAAGTTGTCCTGTCTTTTCTGGTAAGGTGAATGCACTTTGCATGTCTAACCCTGTTTACGATGTGATCGTTGGTAACATTTCAGGAGCAAGGAAGCCTGATGAAGTAGAAACTGGGTGGTTAGCAGAAGCAGCCGAAGACAGTAGAGTGGTCACCGAGGAGCCACCTGATTCTCCGCCAGACGACAGCGATGAGGAGGTCGGTGCCGAATCAAGCATCGATGACCAGAAGAATACACAGCCGGAGCCGGATGGAACGGCACCAGCTGCAGATGTAGAGACACGTGGGATGAGGCATTCCGACGACAAGGCCAAGGATCGCAGGTTTGAGTGCGGTGACCGGGTGCTACTGCTGCTCCCTACCAGCTTTAACGAGCACTTGATGTTGTGGAGAGGACCCTACGAGGTAGTAGGAAAGGTAGCACGGAACAACTACTCACTGCAAATCGGGAAGAGAAGGAAAACCTTCCACGCAAACCTCATGAAGCGATACATAGCCAGATCGTCGCAAGAGCGAGATGATGACGTCATACAGGACGTGGACGAAGTCGTGATCGACGACGCACCTGTTGTGGAACGAGGTGATGATGATGTCGCTGGGGACGACGGCATCGGTGAACCGTCTGTTTCGACCGGCAATGCAATGCAAGTCACTGAAGATGGCACTGATGGTGGCGGTGCTGTAAGAATTGCACTCCCGTTAGAACAGACGGAAGGTGTAACTGACGTGAAGGTAGGTAAGGGTATGATCCAGCCTACGAATGAAGGGGTGGAGAAGGTGATGGCGGCAACGAGACCGACAACCAAGAAAGAGGTAAGAGCCTTTATCGGTCTTGTAGCATATTATCGCAAGTTCATACCTAACATGGCTGTGATAGCTGCACCCCTGACGGATCTAACCAAGAACAGCGCACCCACCAAGGTAAGTTGGGGAGAGGCGGAGGAAGCTGCTTTCCGGACCTTAAAGGGTAGGGTAAGTAAGTACCCCATTATTCGTCTTCCGGATAGCTCTAAGGAGTACGTGCTGCGTACCGACGCATCGGATGTCGGCCTCGGCGCCGTTCTCATGCGGGCTCACGACAATAAGTTGTTTCCGGTCCAATTCGCGAGCCGCAAGTTGCACGCACGAGAGCGCGCGTACCCGATTATCGAGCGCGAATGTTTGGCGGTAGTCTGGGCGGTCAAGAAATTTGCATACTACTTGCATGGGCGACAGTTTCGCCTACAAACCGACCATTTTCCGCTGGCCAGTCTGTCCAAAACACAAATGGAAAATCCGAGGGTGATGCGATGGGCACTCGCGATGCAGGCACATCGGTACCATGTAGAGGTGATCAAAGGGTCGGAAAACCTTGGGGCAGACTACCTGAGTCGCTGCCCTCAGGTTGAATAAGCACGTGAGTGGATTTGTGCTTATCTTTTGGGGGTAAACGTTCAATTATACTGGTAGTTTGTAGGAGAAATTGATCTTAACCTTTTTTTTTTTTGGAACTTGGTAAAGGGTAATGGCTGAAAATTTAAATAAATGTCAATTTTGGTTGAGGGGCAAATGTCACAGGTAGAGTGTGAAATTGCCATTGATTTTGTCTTTTAGCTTTTCTTACTTTTATTTAATTCCTTTTAACGATCGTTGGTGAAAGGTAGCTAAGTGTGACAGGGGTAATGACGAGGCGATTGCCTGGAATGCAAGCTCTTCTAGAAGCTCTTTTGTTATGTTGCTCGTTGCTTAGAAAAGTATGCAAATGAGCAATCGGTGTCCGTAGCGGTAACATAGTCCTTTCGTTACCGTACTGTCGTATTGCTATTGTATTAATGTAGGTTTAGGGAGGTTTAGGGATCAAGTGCGGGTATAAGGGTTACCTTTGAACATGAAAGCTAGCTGTTATGTGCCACGCCCGAAGTGATATGTTAGGCAAGGCATTGCCGTGTACTGTACGTTATGAATCATTCTGTCGTCTTTTGCTTTCGGGGCGTAAAGACGTCAGTGCGCTAAACCAATGTAGTTGGGTTTGGTGCTGGAGTTCGCCAAATTAAGCAGCCGTCATGTTGTTTCACCATGTTATTTTCTGTTAATATTATTAGTAAAGAATCATCAGTATTTCATCGGGGTCTAAACAGACCAATCTGTTATTAGAAGAGGACGAGTCAATGTGTCTTTTAGAGGGAAAACTCACCTATGGTGGTAAGCTCAAATTGTCATTCCATATTTATTGTGTAAATGAAATAATACAATTTCGTTAGACATGTAATAAGTGTTTGTTACAAATCTGAGAAACGATGATATACTTTAATGATTTGATTACTAGAATGTGAAGTACGGATGTTAGATTAAGAAAGATTGATGATGTTAACCATTAATTGACGACGTACACTGATAATCCGTCAAAGCAAGTAATTATAGAAATTACAGTTGATATATCTTGGTAGACTCGGTTTTTAAATAAAGCCAAGAATTAGTTATTTGAGATGAAGAAACTCAAGTTTATTGTAATTCACACGGACTGAGTAATTGTGATGCATGTGTATGGATGCTGATGTCTGTGTGTATACAAAATGAATATCCATGTGACTATAATAGAGAATAGACTTCTGGAAAGACTTTTGGTGATTATTCTTCCATTATAGAGTTTTATTTCGGGACTGGAGCCGTCTTTCGTCGGAACCCTGGAAGGCAGGTGTAACCGGTCCTCGTCGAGGTGCGCAGTGTCGTCACCGACATCGTGGACTCGTCAAGGTCGTCGCAACGGAGACGCATGAATGGACATCGACCAGAAATCACCGTCGGGGAACCAGTATTCCTTCAGCTCGCGTTTTGATCGCTGTAACGGGGCCCCAACCGCGAACTGTCAGGTTTTTTTGTTGTGATGTGTTTGGGTGATTCAGTAGGTTGTGTGTGTGTGCTTTAATTAGTCCGTGTTATCATTAAACATTCATTCAGTTATTGAGTATGTAAATGTAAATCCTTAAAATCACAGCGAAATTGTAAGTCTAAAGATGTTCTTTTATTATATGGCGTGTAATTCACCCTATAGTCGTTTGGAATAATTTGTCACAATTATATTTGTTTAGTCTGAAACCTTTTGAAGGTCATTTTGATTTGAAAGTGAGTTTTTTCTATTGATTAAAATACTTTAAACTGAAGTTAACGAGTCCTAGTCAGTTTGTTGTGTTGATTGTCCTTACGATAAGTTCTCCTCTCTATTTTTACTGTCGACCCCTCAACCGGGCCGTGACAGTATGTCATATTTGATATTGTTTGTGTGTGGGTCATTTCCCAATACTGTCATTTATGATGAAAATTGCGCAAACTTTGACTGACTTTTGTAATTTTGTCCAATCCAAGAATCCCAAAATGATGAATGTTTCTTTGGGAAAATGCATCAAAATGAAAATCCATCTCTAAAATTACCATTGAGAACGCTCCCTAAAAATTGGCCAAAACGCTGTCTGCAGTGTACACCATGACCATATATAGGCGCCTAACAGGATTTTCCAAGGGGAGTGCGTAATTTACCAAAACAAGACCGAGACCACTGGTTGAGTCATGTAAGCGGTGTTGGGGTAAGGGGGGCGGGGGCGGGGGCCGGGGGAGTCCTTCGCCAAAAATGTCGAGGCCTAAGAACAAGACCACTGCATGGTTTAACCCTATCAAGCCCAAGCTATTTTGGCGTTTCCAGGCCCAAGGGGGGGGGGGGGGGGGGCTCATAGGGACCCCCTCTCCAATTCCTGTATTATTGGAGCGACCACTTTTTATATTTGGCACACATGTCAAGTAGGTCAAGCTCTACAAATTGCAATCATACAAATTTCCTTCGGTCACCATATGAGGGCGCTATTTACGACAATATGATGAAAAACAAAGAAAATGCTCTAAATTCTGACATTACTGAGCTTTTTTTTGCCAGATGGATTGATTTCTGTAGACAAATTGAACTTTTTAGCATAATTATGCAAGATTACATCTTCTTGAATATAGATCATGATATTTTTTGTGGCATTTGATGGGTTTTAGGGGCACATTATGTCCGCATAGTAATTGTGGAGGTGACTTTCAGATGAGGTAGCAAAACACATTACAGTGCATAATAATGTGTGTATTCAATTTCTTCAATATTTACCCTCATCTAAAGTGAGATTTGTCATTTCTTAATGTTTGTAGACAACCCCATAAGCAGTTTTAAATCTAAACAATATCATAAAAATACATCAAAACATAATTTGTTATAATTCTTATTATTTTCATTGTTTTGCGCCATTTTGTCTTTAAAAACAAAGGCAAACAAAATAATTCTCCAGGAAATAGATTTCAGTTAATGGAAATATGTAACTAATGATTGCCATGAAATTTGGCTGGAAAAAAAAACTTAAGTTGTTTACTAAGAGAAAAAAAAAAAAAAAAAAATGAAAAACATGCTCTTCAATATCTGGTTACCATGGCAACGGGAAATAGCAATACATTAAAGTGTATACCAAAATATTCGCAATAAGATTTTGGGACAAGTCACCAAATTTTGTGAAAATCGAACAAGAACCCCTGGGCTTGGATAGGGTTAATGTGTAAAGGGGGGGGGGGGGGGTGGGGGGGGGGGGGGGGGGGGGGGGGCAAGACCGATTATTGCCCGAGACCATTGGTTTAGATGGCTGAGACCGATACAAAGTGGAACCCGAGACCGATAAAGTGTACCTTTATGAATGGGGGGGGGGGGGGGGGGGGGGGGGGGGGGGGTTGGGGTGGTTGCAGTGATGTATTTTGGCCCCGCCCATTTTCTTATTTAAAACAAATATTGAATGATGCAGTAATAATGAGATTTCCTTTAATACATCTGTAAAATTTGAAATTGACACAGCAACCAAGTTAATTACAATTATACCAATAATTAAATATATTTTAGGTGGAAATTCAACTTATTCAATTCATTCAACTACAATGTGTATGACTGAATTGATAGCTTCCTTTAAATGACTGACTTTATACCTTGCATGAAGCAACTTAATTTACTGTGGAAGGAACTTTTAAGAGTGAATGTCGTCGTCGCCATTTAAGATCTCTTTATTTTGTTTAGATAGCTGGGTCCAACAACAAATTTTAGAACAGAGAAACGCTTTGGCCCATACTATCTTGAAATTGCCACATCTCTTGATAATAGTTGATAAATGTAATTTGTTCTTATTTTGAATAGCACTCAATTGTTTACCACCCCACAGTTCCCGATGTCGCAAGATAGGAAAGACATACTAGAGGAGGCTTACAACAAGTTGGACAAAACGGGTGATGGAGTCGTCACATTGCAGATCTCAAAGGGGTTTACGACGCCAGTGTCTTCCCTATGGTCCAGAATGGGGAGTGGGACGAGAACAGGACTTTTGAAGAGTTTCTGAAGACGTTTGAACAGCCCATTGATCCAGATGGGAGGGTAAGATTGCAGTTACTTGAAGTACAATTCTGAATTTTGTTTTATGTTCTTCTTCACTTTCCTGTTTCCTCTTCATCCTCCTCTTGCATAATTCTTTTCCTCTTTCCCCTTGCCCTTCCTCTCCATACTTCTCCTCCTTTCCCATCTTAATCCCTCTTCATCTTTCTTCTTCTCCTCCTCCTCCTCTCTCCTCCTCCTCCTCCTCCTCCTCCTCCTCCTTATTTACCGAGCATGGTGGCTTAGCGGTTAGAGTGTCCGCCTCATGCACGGGAGGTCCCGGGTTCGAACCCAGACCGGGTCATACCAAAGACTTTAAAAATGGTACCTTTCTGCCTTCTAGCCAGACAATCGGCATGTATAGAATGGAGAAGGGAAAGTTTATCACACGAGTTACCAGAGGACTAGCCCCTTCTGTAACTTTCGCTACATTTAGTAGACGTGTGGCCTAGGGCTATTGAAACGGAGATAGGCGCCGCCTTATGTGCCAACATTGGTACGGGAAAAGGACTTTAACTTTAATTTTTTTACTTAAATCCTCTTCCTTTCCCTTCTCTAATTCTGCTTCTTCCTCTTCCTCTTCCCTTCCCTCTTTCCCTTCCTGTTTCCCCTTTTCCCCTTCCCCCCTTCCTCTTCCACCTTCCTCTTCTCCTCTTCGTCATCTTCTTCTATTTGCCCCCTTTCACCTTCTCCTCCTCCTTGATTCATATTTCCTACTTTTTATTCTTCATCTGCCTCTTCTCCTTCCCTTCTCTCCCCTTCCTCTCTCCACCCCATTCTCCCCCTCATCCTCTGCCCCCTCTTCCCCTTTCTTTCTTTTGTCTCCTGCATATTTTGTTTGCTTTGCTGTACCTGCAAACTTAATATTTCAGACAGTGTTATACATGTCCTCATAGGCGTAGGAGGCAGGGGGTGGGGGCTGGGGGGCTACAGCCCCCTGGAGTTTTGAAAACCTAGGGTTATATTCGGGGCAAAAAGCACCTGAAATTTGGGCAAAACCATATCATATTCGGCAAAATCATGTCATATTCGGGGAAACCATGTCATATTTGGGCAAATCGCATGTTACGTTCGGGCAAACCATGTCATATTCGGGCAAACTCATGTTACATTCGGGCAAAGTCATCTTATTTTCGGGCAAAACCGTCTCATTTGGGCAAAAAACGTGTTATTTTCGGAACTAAGCCATCTAAAACATTTCATTTTTGAGCATCAAAAGGCGTGGACCTTTTTTTCCTTCTTTGTTTTTGTTGCTTGTCAGGTGAAAAGTCGGGAATTAAATTAATTCGGGCAAAATACCTCAGCCCCCCCCCCCCCCCCCCCCCCATGAGAAAAAACC
>JBAMJV010011918.1:0-55900 GCA_037951105.1 Echinarachnius parma | reverse complement strand
GTCGGTAGAATCATGACGCACTTACCGACATTATAGTACATGTCGTCGAGTCAAAATTTCCTTTCTAGGTATGCATCAGATTGCACAGTTTCAAGTCCAAAAATGCAAAAGCTCCCTACCGTGGGAGGGGGGACACCCCCCTCCCACACCCTCCCCCCCCCCCCCCCCCCCGCTCAGTCGCTTCGCTCCTTCGGCTTGGTCGCTTCACTCCCTTGCACAAATTTGTTAAGCCCCCCAAAAGTTTTGGCTCATTACGCCACTGGACTGATTTATGCAATAATCGAATAGGTGATATTTCCGACACAAATCAGAAGATGGTCTAAAAAAGTGACGCAAATTTCTAAAAACAAGATATCCGCGAGCTACATTCATCTTGGTGCAAAGAACTGTATTTTTCCCCTTTAAATTTGACAATATGACTTGAAATTTTGGGGTTGCATTCCGAAAATAGAAAACATCGCGCATACGCTTGCACCGCGCGCGTACTGCGCGCAGTAAGGAAGTAGGTCACCTTTCAGGGGTGAATGTTGTGCATAATCTGCCTCGGGATGGGAGAAAAGGGCGCGCAGATGCCAATACTTGTAATATCTATATAGTCCAGTCAATCTAGCAAATATTAGGGGGTAACCTCGGCAAAATTGCAACACGGAATTTTTTTTCGGAATTTTGTTCAGGAAACTCCCCTTAACAACCCAAAAAAGTCCTAAGAAATCGAAGCTGCAGAAAGTGGTTTAATTTGCATTATAAAGATAATTAGCAAATTTGCATAATTATGAAATAAGGTCAGGGGTCATTTTCTATCTAGGAATAGTACGCTAGTAATTAAAACAAATATTCTAAGGTATTTTGGGGCAAGGAATCTATTTCCGGTGCTCGTTTGCGAGTGCCATATGGAGAAATCCCTGAAATCCAAGATGGCTGCTTCCTAATTTGCATATTTATGAATATTATTGGTTTTCACTGGCTACAGCCTCTAATAAGCAATAATTATAGTGTTATTTTCTTTAATCATGTTCTAAATGTATATCAAAGATACTTCAGCTTGGTTGCCGCCTTGGCAATCTCTTGCAATGCATCCCAGATAACAGGTAGACGTTATTCTAACGTTAGAATATGGTTGTTTTGGTTGATTTTTGGTTACCATTGCTGTTACAACGTTGTAGTAACGTTACATATCTGTTAGCTTTGGTGCATAGTTAACGGTTAAAATACCAACGTTGTGGTGACGTTATATTTTCGTTACCTTTGGTGCTTAATTTAACGGTTAAGACTGACAAACGTAGGAGTAACGTTATATTTTGGTTAGTTTGGTGCTTGAATTAACGGTTAAAAGACAAACGATGCTGTAAATTTATATTTTGGTTAGCTTTGTTGTTTAATTTAGCGGTTAAAAGAAAAACGTTGTGGTAACGTTATTAAGTAATTAGCTTTTGTGTTTAATTTAATGGTTAAAAGACCAACGTTGTAGTGACGTTATATACTGATTTGCCTTTCTGTTTAATTTAACGGTTAAAATATCAACATCGTAATAACGTTACATATTGATTAGCACCGGTGTTTAATTTAACGGTTAAAAGACCAACGTTGTTGTCAAGTTATATTTTGGTTAGCCTTGGTGTTTAATTGAATGGTTAAAATACCAACGTTGTAGTAATGTTATGCATTGGATAGCTTTTGTGTTTGATTAAATGGTTAAAAGACAAACATTGTAGTAACGTTATTATATTGATTAGTTCTGGTGTAATAGTTAACGGATAAAAGACAAACGTTATAATAATGTTATGTATTGATTAGCTCTGGTGTTAAATTTAACGGTTAGTGTAACGTATAACGTAAGTACGTTATCAAGTAAACGTTGGCATAATGTTCATAGTTAGTTATCATGTTATTGCGTAAATGTTAACGTTACAATAACGTATAATCAATGAGCAAACTAACCATAATGTAACGATATCCAATTAATGTTGGCATAACGTTCATATTTAGTTATCATGTTACCGTAAAGGTCAACATTACAATAACGTAAAAACAATGAGCAAACTAACCATAATGTAACGTTATCTAGTAAACGTTGGCATAATGTTCATATTTAGTTATCATGTTATTGCGTAAATGTTAACGTTACAATAACGTTAAAACAATGAACAAACTAACCATAATGTAACGTTATCCAATTAATGTTGGCATAACGTTCATATTTAGTCATCATGTTAACGTAAAGGTCAACGTTCCAATAACGTAAAAACAATGAGCAAACTAACCATAATGTAACGTTATCTAGTAAACGTTGGCATAATGTTCATATTTAGTTATCATGTTATTGCGTAAATGTTAACGTTACAATAACGTAGAATCAATGAGCAAACTAACCATAATGTAACGTTATCCAATTAATGTTGGCATAACGTTCATATTTAGTTATCATGTTACCGTAAAGGTCAACGTTACAATAACGTAAAAACAATGAGCAAACTAAACAATAATGTAACGTCATCTAGTAAACGTTGGCATAATGTTCATATTTAGTTATCATGTTATTGCGTAAATGTTAACGTTACAATAACGTAAAATCAATGAGCAAACTAACCATAATGTAACGTTATCCAATTAATGTTGGCATAACGTTCATATTTAGTTATCATGTTAACGTAAAGGTCAACGTTACAATAACGTAAAAACAATGAGCAAACTAACCATAATGTAACGTTATCTAGTACACGTTGGCATAATGTTCATATTTAGTTATTATGTTATTGCGTAAATGTTAACGTTACAATAACGTTAAAACAATGAGCAAACTAACCATAATGTAACGTTATCCAATTAATGTTGGCATAACGTTCATATTTAGTTATCATGTTACCGTAAAGGTCAACGTTACAATAACGTAAAAACAATGAGCAAACTAACCATAATGTAACGTTATCTAGTAAACGTTGGCATAATGTTCATATTTAGTTATCATGTTATTGCGTAAATGTTAACGTTACAATAACGTTAAAACAATAAGCAAACTAACCATAATGTAACGTTATCCAATTAATGTTGGCATAACGTTCATATTTAGTTATCATGTTACCGTAAAGGTCAACGTTACAATAACGTAAAAACAATGAGCAAACTAACCATAATGTAACGTTATCTAGTAAACGTTGGCATAATGTTCATATTTAGTTATTATGTTATTGCGTAAATGTTAACGTTACAATAACGTTAAAACAATGAGCAAACTAACCATAATGTAACGTTATCCAATTAATGTTGGCATAACGTTCATATTTAGTTATCATGTTACCGTAAAGGTCAACGTTACAATAACGTAAAAACAATGAGCAAACTAACCATAATGTAACGTTATCTAGTAAACGTTGGCATAATGTTCATATTTAGTTATCATGTTATTGCGTAAATGTTAACGTTACAATAACGTTAAAACAATAAGCAAACTAACCATAATGTAACGTTATCCAATTAATGTTGGCATAACGTTCATATTTAGTTATCATGTTACCGTAAAGGTCAACGTTACAATAACGTAAAAACAATGAGCAAACTAACCATAATGTAACGTTATCTAGTAAACGTTGGCATAATGTTCATATTTAGTTATCCAGTTATTGCGTAAATGTTAACGTTACAATAACGTAAAATCAATGAGCAAACTAACCATAATGTAACGTTATCCAATTAATGTTGGCATAACGTTCATATTTAGTTATCATGTTAACGTAAAGGCCAACGTTACAATAACGTAAAAACAATGAGCAAACTAACCATAATGTAACGTCATCTAGTAAACGTTGGCATAATGTTCATATTTAGTTATCATGTTATTGCGTACATGTTAACGTTACAATAACGTAAAATCAATGAGCAAACTAACCATAATGCAATGCTCGAAATTAACTTTTTTTGCTGGTGGCCCGGTCGGGCCAGTAAAATTAGTATTTTTCCAATTTTGGTGGCCCGAAACCAAAATCTACTGGCCCGAAAAAAAAATAAGGAAAAACAAAGGTAAAATTAATACAATAACCATATTCATAGTTTCAGGGTACTGGGCAATGTTTAGCCTTCATTTGTTATTCCAATGCTCGAAATTATCTTTTTTTTTCTGGTGGCCCGAAATTTTTTTTACAAACAAAGAAAAAAACAAAACATCATGAGTCATGACTACTCGGTCATTAATTGTGAAATTATGGAAGTTATGTGTTCAAATTATCACCATCATTAAAGAAATCCATCAGTGAATAAACAAAACCTAACCTAGAATCGAGCAGTTTCATCTAAGAGTCATCAACTGATGAAACTAAGCCCTTTGCCATGTACGATTTTGTTATTTTATAGTCCATAAAATCACCAACACAAAAAAGCACACATGGGACTGAGCAGAGCTAAGATAAATTGGCAAATCGAGAAATGAAATCACTTAAATCTTTGTTATTTTAAAACCTTAAATAGTTCGAAGTAGCCACAAGTCTCTACCTTGTAAACATGATTCCTTCTAATACCTTCAAAAAAATGAATAATGATCCGAAAGATGAAATTATTCCCCTTTATTGATGGTATCGCGGACGATATCGCAATTAAGCACACTGCACTTTGCAATATGAATGAATGTGAAAAGCTAGACATGTGTTTTGATAGGTCTTAGCATGCATGTGCACACTCCCTCTGTGGATTGGTTGATCTATGTTTATATTCTACATGTTGCAAAGGTTTCCAGGGGGTGTGTGTGAAATTAAGAAAACAGCATAAGCATGCTTTTGCTTTTAGTGATTACACACCTCTGGAAGTTGTTTAAGTTTACCATGATTTATCATGCAAGAAGTAGATAGTTCAAGGGAGAGTGTTCATATGAGGAAATAGCACATATTTGTAGGCATAAATAAGGATTCATTCAACTAGCGCAAGTGCGCGTGCGACTTTTTATGTCCCTCCTTTTCATTTCTTGCAAATATTTCAATCACAATTAAAGTGTTTTTAAGAGGTGTCAAACTTGCGATTTATATTCCTTGATGTTGTCTTCTTATGGTTTAAACATTTGGTGTCCCGATCGGGCCACCAAACTTTGGCATTTTCATGTTTTTACTGGCCCGACCGCAACTTTTACTGGCCCCGGGCCATCGGGCCTACGCCAATTTCGAGCGTTGCATAATGTAACGTTATCCAATTAATGTTGGCATAACGTTCATATTTAGTTATCATGTTAACGTAAAGGTCAACGTTACAATAACGTAAAAACAATGAGCAAACTAACCATAATGTAACGTTATCTAGTAAACGTTGGCATAATGTTCATATTTAGTTATCATGTTATTGCGTAAATGTTAACGTTACAATAACGTTAAAACAATGAGCAAACTAACCATAATGTAACGTTATCCAATTAATGTTGGCATAACGTTCATATTTAGTTATCATGTTACCGTAAAGGTCAACGTTACAATAACGTAAAAACAATGAGCAAACTAACCATAATGTAACGTTATCTAGTAAACGTTGGCATAATGTTCATATTTAGTTATTATGTGATTGCGTAAATGTTAACGTTACAATAACGTTAAAACAATGAGCAAACTAACCATAATGTAACGTTATCCAATTAATGTTGGCATAACGTTCATATTTAGTTATCATGTTACCGTAAAGGTCAACGTTACAATAACGTAAAAACAATGAGCAAACTAACCATAATGTAACGTTATCTAGTAAACGTTGGCATAATGTTCATATTTAGTTATCCAGTTATTGCGTAAATGTTAACGTTACAATAACGTAAAATCAATGAGCAAACTAACCATAATGTAACGTTATTCAATTAATGTTGGCATAACGTTCATATTTAGTTATCATGTTAACGTAAAGGCCAACGTTACAATAACGTAAAAACAATGAGCAAACTAACCATAATGTAACGTTATCTAGTAAACGTTGGCATAATGTTCATATTTGGGCCATTCTTTGAAAAGTGAAACTTTTTCGGAAAAATTGAAGTTTTATTTTTCTGTAGTTTTGTTCCATTTTTGGAATGATCCATGTGTAAAGTTTCATGAAATACATGATTTGAAGTTTAAAATGAAACTTTTTTACTCATTTGCATAAATTTACATATTTCAATATGTTTCTAATAATCATAATTCAGAAAATAATCAAGATATCAAAAGGATAATTAGCAAGCTCATTCTTCTCACTTTCCTGTACAGGTTGATACCAACTTTGTAAAAATTCAACCTTTCATTCTTTTCTAAACCCGATATTATAAAATTCCCATTTTTCCATTCATATTGTACATGTCACACACGTGACCACCCCAAAATGTCACACACGTGACCAGACGTTGCCACATAATTAAGTACTATAAAAAACAACGGTTTGATATCATTCTCATTCATTGCTATTGTTGTACTTACAAATGTATAGTACTTCTCTGGTAATAAGATGAACATTATAGCTATTCATATTTTAAAGAATTTTCCAAATGAAATTTAGTTATGAAAAAAGCGCTCCGTGCGAAGTCACACACGTGACATTGAGTTACGTAATCCTTATAGAATCTTTTGTGTTAAGTTTGAAAGACTACAACATATTCAAGTCACATATGAAGTAAAAATCATTATAGTCTCATACTTACTGAAATATAAGCATCCCATTTCAAAATTTGTCATGTTTTGGGTCACACACGTGACCAAGAATGGCCCATTTAGTTATCATGTTATTGCGTACATGTTAACATTACAATAACGTAGAATCAATGAGCAAACTAACCATAATGTAACGTTATATATAATAATATATATAATATAAGCGAAAGGTGAACTAATACATACAGCTTTGGTTTCTTCCAATATTTAAATAATGCAAAGAATAATCATAAATGATTGAGAAGGAAGATTAATAGGCGTAGCTTAATAAGCATTGTTCCTCCCTTTAATCCTCCAAATGAAAAAAGGCACTGGTCGAAAAATTGGTCTCCGCCAGCACTCGAACCCGGGTCTCCAGCTTGGAACGCTGACGCCTTAACCACTAGGCCACGGGGACCGTGTGATTGAAGACAGATCCAAATTCAGGTCATTGGCAAGCCAATCTCTCGGCCCTTTGTACTCAATTAATTCATGGGGAGGGAGTTACGAACAATGCAAGCCGCCTGTACTTCAGGCGGCTGATATATTATATATAATATATAATAATATATATAATATGCTCGAAAGGTATACAGAATTACAAACGACTAAGTAAAAAGCCTGTTATCAATCAAAAAGAGCCATTAAAACACAAAAGGGCGCTTTTTAAAAAGGCATTGGTTTCAACCATTTTTCATACATAATTATGCATGTGATGATTTATTGATATAATGATTAAATAACGAGATAATCAACAACTATTTAAAAAACGCTTTTGAACATTTTTGAAAAAGTGCAAGCATTTTTTATTTTTTTCTAAAAATCATCTAATTATTTGGGCCCCAAATAATTATAAGATCAGATATATTTATTGATATTTCAGCCGTTTCTGGGTCAATTTTGACCATATAAAGTTTATTCTGCCATTAAAATTGCATGTTCTCTCAAATTCGACACTCAGTTTTTCATTACCTCACAAAAAATTGTGATGTGCAGAGCCCTCTCTACCCAAACTAAACTACCCATTACAATAACGTAAACGCAATGAGCAAACAAACCATCATGTAAACATGGTAAATACAATATATTGTAAACGACATGCCGTATGGTAACGTTACATAAATGTTTTTTTGTTTTTTTTTCGGTGGACATTTAAGTGGTTTAATAAAAAACCTAAAATTACTTAAAAATACCACAAGTGGATAAAGTGCCCTTTTGAATTGAGGCTAATTGCTCTTTATTTGTTCGAACTACGTTGTTTGTCCACGCTTGTTCACCCTTGTTAAAATACTTCATTGTTGGAATGATGTAATATTTAAGGCTATATTAGACACTCATCAATGCAAAGGTATCGGACAAAATTTCATGGATTAGCATTACTAGACAATAGCCATTAAGGTGAAACGTTATTCGACATTAAACATACATGTGTTGTTATCTAGCTTTGAAATAGGAAAATTAGGTTATTTAATTTGCAGCATGGTTAAAAAACTCTTGCATAAAAATATGATTACAAAGTTATCTGTTGGAATTAGGATGTTTGCCAATAATTTCACTTGCTCTTCTATTTCACTTTTTTTCTTTATCTTCGTTTGTTCCTATCCCCCTCTTCGCTCCTTCTATTCTCTTCTTGTATTCATAGCAGTGCCCACGATGTGGGCTTGAGTCAGGGGTGTCGATCTTGGGGGAGGGGGGGGGGGGGAGGGCAGGGGGGCGGTCGCCCCCCCCCCCTCCCCAATGAAAATATGGGGGGGGGGGGGGCGAACATATCATTTCGCCCCCAATAATTCCGAAAATGAGGAAGAAAAAAAATCGAGTGATATAATGCCAAAGAGGGGAAAGACACATTTATCAATAATAAATCTTCAAAATAGCCGTTTTTTAGTTTGAAAAGGACTGTAAATCTTATTTTTGCCGCGCGCTTCGCGCGCACACAGTTTCTCATATTGCAAGTTTCATTTGGGTTGCGGGATCTCACCTTTTTAAATGTGTTGGGCACCGTAATTTCTCAAACGAAGTTTATTAAACCCTCATCGATAGCTAGCACACCGTTACAGAAAATAAAATAATCTCGGTACATATGCGCTGAACGCAAATCAAATTGGAATATCATGTTCCCCCACATTTGAAAAAGGAGCAGCCCAGGACGAAATACCAATTGAAATTCTAATGGGTACCAATTGAATTCAATGGGTACCCATTGAATTCAATGGGTACCCATTGAAACCAATGGGTACCCATTGAAATTCTAATTGGTACCAATTGAATTCAATGGGTACCCATTGAAACTGATTTCAATGGGTACCCATTGGCATTGGTTTCAATGGGTACCAATTGAATTCAATGGGTACCCATTAAAACTGATTTCAATGGGTACCCATTGGCATTGGTTTCAATGGGTACCAATTGAATTCAATGGGTACCCATTAAAACTGATTTCAATTGGTACCCACATGCATTGGTTTCAATGGGTACCAATTGAATTCAATGGGTACCCATTAAAACTGATTTCAATGGGTACCCATTGGCATCGGTTTCAATGGGTACCAATTGAATTTAATGGTTACCCATTGAATTCAATGGGTACCCATTAAAACTGATTTCAATGGGTACCCATTGGCATTGGTTTCAATGGGTACCCATTGAAACCAATGGGTACCCATTGAAACCAATGGGTACCCATTGAATCCAATGGGTACCCATTGAAACCATTTGGCGGTCTGATTTCAACCAAAAAAAACACAAAATATGAATAAATATTAATGTTGAAGTAAAATTCTTTCGTTATTCATGTGTCAATCGTTAGTGTTTTATGTAAGAATTATTATGACAAACTTTGCATCACATGTTTACCTTGTCATACCATTAGTTTTCTATTGAATTTGACTTGATTTTTTTTTATAACCACTTTTTATGTATACTGCACATGTGATATATATACGCGCCATGCTGTATATGTATAAATTAATTCCTAACCTGGCACAGCCAGATTGCACTTAGGAATTTTGAATAGACCAGTTGTGTGTTATTATACCAAGGAGTTATAACTCCTTGATTATACATTGACACCAATGTACAACATGTCTCATGTACATGTACGTCCAAATTGCCAACCACTTTCAATTGGGAATGTCAATTTGTTTCCAATTTGGAATTTTCAATTGGTAATTTCAATTGGTACCCATTGGATTCAATTGGTAATTTCAATTGGTAATTTCAATTGGTACCCATTGGATTCAATTGGTAATTTCAATTGGTATTTGTTTCATTTTCCATATACTTTTCAATTGGTAATTTTCAATTGGTAATTTCAATTGGTAATTTCAATTGGTAATTTCAATTGGTTTTTCGTCCTGGGAGAGTGTCCCCCTCCCTTTGTCATTATGTATGTTTGGTTCCATACCTATACTTCATATTACGTGAAATTTCTGTCTCAGGTGCGCACCAAATCGCACAATTTCCCGCCCCAAAATACAAAAGCTCCCTACTGTGGGAGGGGGACACCCCCTACCACACCCTCCCCCGCTAGGTCGCTTCGTTTCCTCGCAATGTCTCCCCTATACTTTTGAGAAATTGTTGACGCTTTTGCTTAGTTTCATGGGAGCCCAATGCCCTAGACTATATCGATGGCTCTATAGTATACATGATCACGCAGATCTATCTCATGCAAGGCTCAGTCTTTTCCTCGCTATGCCCTTTTAAAATACGTTATGAGTAGGTTCACTATTTTATACAATTTTAAAACCGCCCCCCCCCCCCCAATCTCAAAAACGGATCGACACCCCTGACTTGAGTGAATGGTGTGTGTGTATGGTGTGAATGATGACCTACCTACCATTATTACTTCTTTAGAATTGTATAATTTGTAAAAGGGCCACAATTTAAAAACTCCTGCTTCTATGGGGTCCAAAACCATTTTGTATATTTGATTATCAAACTGCCATTTTATATTTGTGTGTATGGTGTGAATGATGACATACCTACCATTATTACTTCTTTAGAAACTTGTAAAAGGGCCCCAATTTACAAACTCCTGCTTCTATGGGGTCCAAAACCATTTTGTATATTTGATTATCAAACTGCCATTTATGTTTTACTTTTTGTTTTATGGTTTGAATAAACTGAATCTGAATCTGAATCTGAAAAAATCTGAAACGTTAGATCAACGTTGAATCAACGTTGGATCAACGCTGGTTGTTATTCATGAATATTCATGAGCAATTATTGACTGCAAATTAAGTATAAATTTCGAGTAATTTAATTGTTTAAAATTCATCCAATGCTATTATTGACTCATTGTTTTAAATAAATGTAATCAACTTATCTACCAAACATATTAAATGTTTGTTCTCATGATTCATCAATGTAAATACTTTTAAATATTATAAAATATATTCGACTTTATCAAAATACTAACCATAAACAAAATATTCTCACATAAGCTAGGATATATATAGCTGAGTGGATGAAGACTTGATATGTAGCGAGTGTAGGATAAGGCATAGGAATAGGAATAGGATTAGGATTAGGATTAGGACTAGGAATGTTATAATGTAAGACTAGGTATAGGTACTTCTATAAGTATATATATATTTATCCGACACATTTGCCATATGATTTTAAGTTAATATTTCGTTCATATTTGGTTATCATGTTAACGTAAATGTAAACGTTACAATAACGTTAAAACAATGAGCAAACTAACCATAATGTAACGTTATCCAGTAAACGTTGGCATAACGTTCATATTTAGTTACAATGTTAACGTAAATGTTAACGTTACAATAACGTAGAATCAATGAGCAAACTAACCATAATGTAACGTTATCCAGTAAACGTTGGCATAGCGTTCATATTTAGTTACAATGTTAACGTTACAATAACGTTAAAACAATGAGCAAACTAACCATAATGTAACGTTATCTGGTTAACGTTGGCATAACGTTCATATTTAGTTATCATGTTAACGTAAATGTTAACGTTACATTAACGTTAAATCAATGAGCAAACTAACCATAATGTAACGTTATCCAGTAAACGTTATTATAATATAATATAATGTAAACCATATGGTAACGTTACATAAACGTTAAATTGCTATCTGGGATATAATTAGCATAATTTTATTATTTACCTAAGTTGCATATTCCCCCAAACTGAGTATATTGGGAACCCGGAAAATAAAAAAATGACGTGAAATACCACTTTTCCAAGGTTTTTGGGGGCAGGAAATCCATTTATGATACTTAATTCGACGTATCACCTTGGCAACTCACATAAATCCAAGATAGACGTCGTTGGCATTTTAAAGGAGATAATGCTATTTGCCACTTTAACAGCATTTTTTTTAGAGCATAATTTATTCACTGTTAGCACATTGCAATTTAAAGTATTCCGATTGCTAATTCGAATAATTGAGAGTCCAAAAATTATAATATTGTTCTAATATAACCAAAAGAATGAAGCTGTGTATCATTACATGTGAAATGTGGGGAGCAGCCATCTTGGATTTAAGAAGGTTGCCATGGTGCTATATGGAAAATAAGTATAAAAAATGGACTTGTTGCCCCCCAAAACCTTGGAAAAGTGGCATAACTTGTAATTTTTACTTTCCGGGCTCCCAATATACTCAATTTGGGGGAATATGCAAATTAGGTAAATAACCCAATTATGCAAATTATATGCATTGATAGAGGTTTCCAAGGTGGCAACTAATCTGAAATAGCTTCACTACATATTTAGAGCATGAATGAAAAATAATAATCCGGAATGATTGCTCATTATATAGAGGCTGTATATAACCACTTAAAACCAATAATATTCATAAATATGCAAATTATTTTTTATCAATATTGTGCTATTCCTAGATAGAAAATGACCCCTCACCGCATTTCAGAAATATGCAAATTAGCTTATAATATTTATAATGGAAATTAAACCACTTTCCGTAGCTTCGATTTCTTAGGACTTTTATTATATGTTGTTCAGGGAAGTTTCCTGAACAGAATTCCGAAGAAAATTCCCATGTTGCAATTTTGCCGAGGTCAAGACCCTATAGATATTGACTGCATGGACTATAGATATGTTCGTTGAACTTGGTACAAATTGATTACCATTCTGTAGCCTATAGTTTTCATTCATTTGTAAATGCAAAGTTACATAAAAACTAAAATTATCAGCAACCGTTTCAATATAGCTCATTTGAGTATTATGCAAAGCACTTTAATTACAGGCCTACTGTTTTGGTAGGATGTCTAACAAAAATACTTGGTACTACTGACCTGAAAAATATAGGTGTTATCGTTTGTACCCAGATAACAATGCTACGTTGGCCCAACGTAGTCTATAGTCGGCACCGTCGCGGTTGGCAAAATAACGTTGAGCCAACGTTGGCCTAAGGTAAATTTGCAACCAAATGTTTGCAGTCGGAGAGCTGACGTTAAGACAACGTTACGCCAACGTTTTCTGTTTACTGTTGGCAAACTGGTCGGCAAATGTACGTTGAAACAACGTTGGGTGATAGTTGGACGAACAATCATAATTCTTTGGTCGAAAAACAAACGTTGGGCCAACGTTTCGCCTACTGCGACATTTTGTTGATGAGTGGCGTTGGATATTCGTTGGCTAGTTGACGTCGTACTAACGTTTAATACGTAACCACATTTCGACGGTAGGATAGTCAACGTTGGGCCAACGTTTCGCCGACTACAACATTCTGTTAATGAGCGACGTTGGATATTGGTTGGCTAGCTGACGTCAAGCCAACCTTTAACAAACAACCACATTTCGACGGTGGGGAAGCCAACGTTAGGCCAACGTTTCGCCGACTACAACATTCTGTAAATGAGCGACGTTGGATATTGGTTGGCTAGCTGATGTCAAACCGACCTTTAACAAACAACCACATTTCGACGGTGGGCAAGCCAACGTTAGGCCAACAATTCGCCTACTACAACATTCGGTCAATGAGCGACGTTGGAAATTGGTTGGCTAGCTGACGTCAAACCAACCTTTAACAAACAACCATATTTCGACGGTAGGATAGTCAACGTTGGGCCAACGTTTCGCCGACAACAACATTCTGTAAATGAGCGACGTTGGCTGGCTAGCTGACGTCAAACCTACGTTTGACAAACAACCACATTTCGACGGTAGGCAAGCCAACGTTAGGCCAACGTTCTGCCTACTACAACAGTCGGTCCATGAGCGACGTTGGATATTGGTTGGCTAGCTGACGTCAAACCAACCTTTAACAAACAACCACATTTCTACGGTGGGCAAGCCAACGTTAGGCCAACGTTTGGCCTACGAAAATATTCGGTCAATGAGCGACGTTGGATATTGGTTGGCTAGCTGACGTCAAACCAACCTTTAACAAACAACCACATTTCGACGGTAGGCAAGCCAACGTTAGGCCAACGTTTCGCCTACATAAACATTCTGTAAATGAGCGACGTTGGATATTGGTTGGCTAGCTGACATCAAACCAACCTTTAACAAACAACCACATTTCGACGGTGGTCAAGTCAACGTTAGGCCAACGTTTCGCCTACTACAACATTCTGTCAATGAGCGACGTTGGATATTGGTTGGCTAGCTGACGTCAAACCAACCTTTAACAAACAACCACATTTCGACGGTGGGCAAGCCAACGTTGGGCCACCGTTTCGCCTACTACAATACTATGTTAATGAGCGACGTTGGATATTGGTTGGCTAGCTGACGTCAAACCAACCTTTAACAAACAACCACATTTCGACGGTGGGCAAGCCAACGTTAGGCCAACGTTTGACCTACTAAAACATAAGGACAATGAACGACGTTCGATATTGGTTGGCTAGCTGACGTCAAACCAACCTTTAACAAACAACCACATTTTGACGGTGGGCAAGCCAACGTTAGGCCAACGTTTCGCCTACCTATTCGGTCAATGAGCGGCGTTGGATAGTGGTTGGCTAGTTGACGTCAAACCAACATTTGACAAACAACCACATTTCGACAGTAGGCAAGCCAACGTTGGGCCACCGTTTCACCTACTACAACATTTAATCAATGAGTGGTATTGGAAATTGGTTGGCTAATTGACGGCAGACTTCTTATTATACTTATTTATAATTATAACATTTTCTCTCAATTTGACACTTTTTAAATCGAAATCATTCAAATTCACGCATTGCCGTGTAATCGCTGGAATCGGTCTTTCAAATTCCTAATTAAAGGCGTAGTTGAGTTTTGGTAGAGAGGGCGCTAGACTACTTATTTTTGTGTGAGATAATGACAAATTTGAAAGAGCATATACTATCTAAATAATAAAATCATCTTTGTTTGATCAAAATCGGTTCAGAAACGGCTGAAATATCCATAAACGTAACATTTTGTAATAAAGCTGGGGCCCCAGGTTTATTAGAAAATTTTGAACCAGCCGTTACAAATTCAATGCTGCCTCTTTTCAAAAAGTTACAAAAAAGGTATGTTGATAGTTGTTGGTTATTTCTCTATCTAATCACTATTTCAACAAAACATCACATGCACACTATTTTATTCAAAATGGTTGAACCGATGAGTGTTTAGAGAGCGCCCTCTTACGTTTTAACGACTCTTTTTGAATGATAACATGATCTTTACTACGTCATTTTGAATTTTGTGTTCCTTTCTAGTTATAACTATTACTTTGCAATGTAATGATGTAGGTTTTGGTTACTAAAATTCAGTTTCACCCAAACTGTACTCTCCTTACCAGAAATCAACTATCCCTTTAAGTTCATAAATATACGCATAAGCTTTCCGGAATAGTCACCCGAGTACATTAATTACGGGCACTACCCAGCAAACACACAACTTTACAAAACGTTTTAATTAGGTCACGTATTCGTCTTTAATCAACGTTTACAAAACGTTATTTTTTATTAGGTCACCTAGGTCTTATTCTTTAATCAACGTTTATAAAACGTTCTTAGAGCGTTTCCAGCGTCCGACAGGCTTTATGCTGGTACTTGCAGTTGAAATCAAATACATGAAAGGTTTTTTTTCTTCTTTTTTCTAACGTTTAAACAACAATTTAAAAACGTCCATTTGGACGCAACACTGCAACACAGCAACACAGCAACATTGTTCCCTACAATTAGTTCATGAAATTCGCATACATCCCACTCGGTGCTCGTGGTCAAGGCATATTTATCCGTTTTATCTTCTCGATTACCGATTACATGTGGAGTTTCAAAATGATCTGTAGTGGAACCAGCGTTTTTCCTCATATTTTATACAAAAGATTTCCAAACCTACTGTATTATTTGCATTTGGGATTGTTTGCAGATGATTCTAGCCGGTTTCGCACTTTTTAGAGAGGATTTACACATAGATTTAAATGTAATGAGGTCAAATATTGGGATATTGACGCGTTATAGGTGTAAAGAAGATATATTAGACCAAATTCATATTGTCTATATAGAAATCGTTACCGAGAAAATAGTTTTTTGGTATCAAGGTATTAAAGGATTTTTGTTTTTTGGTATCAAGGTATTAAAGGATAGTTGTGTTGGGTTTTGGTATAGAGGGTGCTACATACGATATGTGTGTGAGATAATCAAACACGGAGTACTGTATCAAATTTGAAAGAGCATACAATTGTAATGACAGAATAAACTATAATTTGATCAAAATTGGTTCAGAAATGCCTGAGATATCCATTAACATAACATTTTAAAAATTGTTGGAAACACACAATATAACTTTGAACCGGCCGCTAACAAATAAAAAAAATTGTTTCTCCTTTTTAAAAAGGTACTATAGTAAAGATGTTTTTTTTTAAATCGTTGATTATCTCTCTATCTAATCACTATTTCAACAAATCATGACATGCACAACATTTTATTTGTAAAAGTTAAGACCAATAGGTTTTTAAAGAGCGTCCTCTTGAGTTTTAATGTCTCTTTTTATTAATGGGAACATGCTTTTTACTCAGTAATGTGTTGTGTTATTCCTTCCGAACATGGTGAAGTAAGTTATAACTGTTAGTTTATAATGTAATGATGCAGGTTTTAGTTACTAAAACTCGGGTTAACCAATGCTGAACTCTCTTTACCAGAAGTGGACTGTACTTCATTTGTAGTAATATAGATACGAATATGACGAACAAATGATTGAACCACTGCTATATATTTCACTGGGAAATTGATTAACAAAATGCAAGATAGCTAAATCAAGACAGATATAGAAAGGGAAACAGTCCATTTCATACATTGGGGCAGTCATTTTAGATGAACCTCCATGCGACATAAAATGTACAATGTCACGATACGGATTTCGTAAATTGTATAATATATTATACAATACAATTAATTCTACCAACAATGTATTAAAACCTTTTTGGAACATTTTGGATTGTTGTAATATTATCGATAATATAATGAATATTATATACTTGTATTGTTTATAGTTGTTCAAGGGCTAGTTTTGACTAACATACTATGCAATGTCTGTCCTTTTTATTAAATTTGTAAATTGGTATCGGAGTTCATGATCGATTATAAACGATCATAATAGTGAACAGAAAAAATTCCTTTTTTTGCTATTATTTGTATTGAAACAGTGTTATCATGTCTTTGTTTTCTATATAATTTGTTGTAATATTATCGATAATATAATGTGCGGTATACACTTGTATTTCTTATATATAAAGTTGTTCAAGGGCTAGTTTTGACTAATATACTATGTAATATGTCTATCCTTTTTAATAAATGACGGGAAATATTGTACATTATATGATGTTGTTGCATTGGTAAATTAATACAATTAAATTAAATGTTATTAACAAAATATTCGGGGTGCAAAGCCCTTTTGCACAGCGACCTCTTTATTCGATTTGATACACCTATTAATTAGTGATTTATGATCGGTAAAGGTTCGTTCCGCAATCGATCCCAATGCGTCGTAAGTGGGCCGACAATGGGTGATTTCAAGTATGGTCTTTAAGGCCGGTGTTAGTGTTTATTACACACAAACGCCAGTTTGATAAACACTAACACGGGCCCTAAACGACATACTTGAAATCACCCATTGGGCTAACGCAGAATTGCTATCGGGGTTCATGATCGATTATAAACGATCATAATTTAGTGAACAGAAAAATTCCTATTTTTGCTATTATTTGTATTGAAAACAGTGTTATCATGTCCTTGTTTTTTTATATAATTTATAAAACTATAAATGACACCTGAATAATAGTCTTATGAATATGATTCAAAGGCTGATTATTTTATAATCTACTCTTGGCAATTACTAACTACAACAAATGTACATAGTATGTATGAGGATATATATACTAAGTCGATTGCATTATATATTGTTAAGACGATAGGATAGGATAGGATAGGGCAGGATAGGTTATGATAGGTATAGGATTAGGTTTAATTTAAGGTATAGGAGGTATAGGATTTAGCGTTCGAATGATGGAAGGGTAAAATTAGTAACACCATTGCAGCCGACTCATCTTTTTTTGTTAAGTGTTCGTATTGTTGGTTGGCTCGCGGTTGGCTCACGGTTGGCTCACGGTTGGCTCACAGTTGGCCCAAGGTTGGGTAAACGTTGGCCCGATGTCATAATTAGCCAACTGAAAGGTTGGGCAAGGGTTGGGAAAACGTTGGCCCAACACTTGTACGACGTTGGCTTGTTAGGTTGGGCCAACAAGGGCCCAGCGGCAAGAATGACGTGGGCAAAACGTCACGTTTTAACGTTGGCCCGACATTGACTTATATAGTCGTATTAACGTTGGGGTTTAGTCGGCTCAATGTTGGCTTGACGTCAGAAATAGCAAAATAAATGGTTGGGCAAACGTTGGCTCAACGTTGGCAATTGACGTTGGCGTATGGGGGTTGGGCCAACGAGGGCCCAGCGGCAAGAATGACGTGGGCTAGACGTCACGTTTTGACGTTGGCCCAACATGACCGCCTACATTGGGCCAACGATGGGCCAACGTAGCATTGTTATCTGGGTATTCACTCAACAAATCCGTTTTTTGATAAAAATGTGCAATATTTTACTATTTTTGTGGACATTAATTTACATATTATGCAAATTATATGCAAATTATGTTGAACTGATATACGTGTCACCGTGTGTTATGGTATATTGGCTTTTGATACTAGATGTGCACACTATTCTGGCTATGATAGTGCATCTAGATTTTAAGCAATACATGTATACTGACTTCATATTGATCCAATCAAACTATAGCTCATTTGCATATTATGCAAAGTACTTTCATGCCAACGTTTCGATTGAGTGCCACCCTAACCTGTTTCATATCTGAACTTAAAAATATAAAGGCTTTATCATTTACATCCACTCGATCAAACCTAAGTACCTAACCCTAGGTCTATTTTGTTCATGAACAATATGGAATATTTTATTTTTTGGGGAACCTAATTTTGCATAATGCAAATTATGTAGTCATTACAAGTACGGGTATACATGCGTTCATCGTGTACCTTATAATACTAATATTGGGTTGCCATACTTTTCTGGCGTCAATATAGTAAATATTTTTTAACAATTAATTTAATATTTTTACCTTTAAACAATACCTAATTTACATATTATGCAAATTAAACCACTTTCCGCAACTTCGATTCCTTGGGACTTTTTGTTGGTTGTTAAGGGGAGTTTCCTGAACAGAATTCCGAAAAAAAATCCCGTGTTGCAATTTTGCCGAGGTCAATACTATTGACTGGACTACTAATACTATAGCCTTTAATACGACGACGACGACAACACGACAACAACAACAACAACAATAATAACAAATAAAAAAAAAACACTCGCCGTTTTCGGCAGCCTGTGAAGTCTGATGAGTGATCCGTGGTTCTGCCAGCTACCACCAGTAAATAGCTACCACTAGTAGGTATATTCGGCATAATCGTTATAAATCCATTTATTTCTTTAGAGTAAAGACAAGACATCTACTCCGTACTCGCATATTGTAATTTGTAAAATTGTATGACTTATGCGTAGACGACCGTAGCGCGTAGCTTAGTCCCAGTCGTTGAGATTTGTGTCATCTTGACTTGTGTTGGGGGTTTTCAATTTAAAGGTAGTTCAGATTCGTCAAATGAGATGCGCGGCGCCATCTTGCATACGCGTTGCGCACGGTGCGTAATGCACGTTAGCTCAGTGTCATGCGGTGCGCGCAAACTAACCCAGTTCAAAATGGCGACCCGCTATGTAGCATCCCCACGCTTGATGCCCTTTAATTCATATTTTGTTCTATAATTTAATTCATCATGCTAATCTCGAGTCAACCGTACTCAAAGTTCAAACTTAAAACTGAAAATGTTCAGGGTACATAATGTGGTCGATGAAAGTTATTGCACTTAATTGTTAATAAATTAATTATTAGTATTAAAGTATGTACTGTATGTGACAAAAAAATTCAAATTTTAAATGTTGGCACAATTTTAGTACCATTGGAAAGAGCTTAACATAAGCATTACAGTGATATAAATATCTTTGATATTGGTCAATTATTAACAAAGTTATGATTTTTTTAAATATTTAATTATCAGGCTTTTTTTGGTAGGCTACCCGAAAAACAAAGAAGAACAAAGAAAAAGTTGTGACCTTTTCACAAGTCACAACGTTCTGAAATTAACTTGTAACTTTTTCAATATCTAACCGATTTTAATCAAACTTTCAGTAAAGAAAGCTGTACTGAAAAAGAACACATTGCAATTGTTTTTAATTTTTACTGCCCATCATAACGAGAGCTATTTTAAGGCAAAATTGATCATTGTTTTCCTCTACAAATTGGCAACTCATAAATTTTGTTGGCCGATCAATGCAATAAAAATATGTGGAAAATATTTAGTAATGACCATTTAAGACAAATATGATTATGAAGTGACTTTGCCACAAAGTTGCCAATTTGAACACCAATATCTGTTTTGAAAATTTCACAATGTGTTGCCAATTCAAGGCAGTGACAATAAATGAAAAAAGGCATTTGCAAGTACAAAGTAATGAAAGCGAGGACCCGACTTTTGGTGCAAAATCAGAGAGATGCGTGCAGTTTTCTTCATCAAAAATATCTTTTCTGTCCTCAGATCAACTTGAAACTTAAACTGAATGTTCATGGATATATACTCTAACATATCTATACAGTTTCAAAACATATCCTACATACCTTCAGTAAAAATAGAGGTGGGATTTCACAAGCAAAAGTTTGGATCAATGGTTTATTCACTTCTGAGCGTCAGACGAAAATAAATCGAAGTGCACAACAAAGGGGAACATGTGAGCTACGTCATCATGGTTCAATGAACTTTTTAGCTTCGCGAAAAAGTCAGGGGTGCAACTGAGACGCCCGCGCGAGCAGGGATCTGTCACGTACCTATTATTAGTACTTTAGACAGAAATAATTAAGTTGACTTAATAAATTTGCATATCATTAACTTGTCTAGATCGACAAATCTAGAGAAGCGGGAGTAGCGATGGGCGTACCGTTGTTTCAAATGATTGATTAACCAGCATCATTTGTTGGTTTAACCTGGTTCTTAACCCCTAGTCTAGACAGCACCATCAACACACATCTTTCTCTTCATGCCCAGGGCTCTCCAAGACCAAGCGTACAATGTCAACAGACTAATGTTGTCACTCTTGTATCAATACGTCAGCTAGAATTGACACATTCTTGTAATCTTATCTATTGGATATAAGAAAATGAAAATCACTGCAGAATGATTGGTTATTATGGCAAAGTGGCCAATTATATGTATTTACCCACTTCACATTTATAACAAGGAAAACACAATTATAACTTTAATAGGCCTATTAAAGTGATAATTACATTTTCCTTGTTGTATTGTGGGAAAATGAAGTGGGTAAATATATAATTGGCCACTTTGCCATAATATATGTCCAAGACTTACAAGAACGTGTAAATTCTAGCTGACGTGACTTGATGATCAAATATGGTAAGAACTAAGAGAACATGTCATTAGTCTGTTGACATTGTCTTCGAGAGCCCAGGGCATGAATAGAAAGATGTGTGTTGACAGTGGTTTTAGGGGTAAGAGCTAAGTCTGCTATTGTACCCTACAGCTACCATACTTATATTAATTATGTTATCAATAATGGGGGACACGCGCAATATTCTTCCAGGGTATACCAAAATAAATCGATGCTGCTTGATCAATCTTGTGAAAATCTCAAAGTACGATAGCGCCCGCTTCGGCTCGCTATATTTTCGTTCAAGTCTGTTGACATATAGAGTGCCCTCTGCGCAAAATTCGCAAATAGAAAGATGTGTGTTGACGGTAGCGCCTGCTTTCTCACCGCTACGCCCGCCTATCCGCGATTGAGAATATTTACCGTTCTTCATGAATTCCTTCAAATGCATTTTGAGTGTCGTGCTCCGTACAATTAACATAAAATACTGGGGCAATCACCGTCGGCCATACAATTATTTAGCTCTGCTTGTCGTCATTATTTTCATTGTGCTCTGACAATTGTTGTATAGAGGGAGTAAAGTGTGCTGACTGATATTTTGGGATAATTAGTTTTTGGGCTTGAAAATTGTTTGAGAGTACTATGCAAGCTGTGACTAGTTACATGTAGCAGCATAGTTTGCATCCCTGCAGCTTTATACCTTTGGTCAGTAAACATTGGCATACAATGTCAAGATAATATTGTTTACTTTTCTATTTTGATAAACGTATATAAATGAACCGGCAAGATAAATTTTATTTTT
Source organism: Echinarachnius parma (assembly GCA_037951105.1). Lineage (NCBI taxonomy): Eukaryota > Metazoa > Echinodermata > Echinoidea > Clypeasteroida > Echinarachniidae > Echinarachnius > Echinarachnius parma. The sequence goes on along the minus strand of JBAMJV010011918.1, from coordinate 33,538 downwards.
TAAACAGTCGCATTCCTGACAATCTTTTGCATGGGCTCACTCTCAGTGGAACTTCTACTCTGACTCCGACGGCTGTGACAGCAATAAGAGGCCAGGAAGTTGAACTGACCTGTTACACAGGCACTTTCACTGGCACTGTGACATGGATCGTGTATGACAGTACAGGTTCTGTTGTTATAACAACATGTGGAGAAAATGAACAATGTGTGGTGAAATAGGAGCCTTTGGACCTTTCCTTGCAATATACAATGATGTTCTTTGACCTGAAAAGTACTTATAAACAGCGACGAAGCAACTGCAGCTCATGAGTCTAAGTTAGATGAAGAGAATTTACTGTCATTTAAGCGTGCTCTTGTCAATCAAGAAGACATTCAGAGACCCACATGTCATCTTGCACCTTCAGTGCTATCGGGTGAGTTACAATTGGACATAATGAATTCACCTGTGATTCATCTGGCAACGAGGGGATAAATCAATTACTGCAAATCAACTTTGTGGTAGGTGGTACAGCCCCAAGCAATTCCACTCATTTCTCCTACAGCACTGATTATATATTGCTAAACAATGATAAAGAACCAATTTACTCTTTCCTCATCAACTTACTTACACATGTATATGGATTCCTTGCCCCAAAATACCCTTGAATAATTGTTTTGATTATGTACTATTCCTAGGTAGAAACTGACCTCTGACCTTATTTCAGAAATATGCAAATTGGGTAATTATCATTATAATCATAATGCTTTTAGAAAAAATGCCCAAGGTTGCCTTCGCTGAATTTTCTATAGAAACCATTTCGTTCATGAATAACCAAAAAAACAAACATTGGACTAATATGTCCAGGTCCTAGAACCATCTACAGGACTGAAGGGTAAATTAGCATTTTATTTGTACCACAATACTATGCCAACAGACATCTAGCCCTCCTCGGAAGCCCAGGGCTCTCCAATTAAGTCACTGGATGCCTTTCAGGAGTATTCCTTAGTTTCAGTCCTGTGTGCATTGTACTGTACATTGAAGTAATTATAGGTGTGTATTATGTTGGCTTCGGCCTCATACACCTTTCTCTGTACTATAATAGGCCTATTCATAGTACAGAGAAAGGTGTACTACTACATGTATGAAGGCGAAGCCAACATAATACATACTTTACTTCAATGTACAGTACAATGCGCACAGAAATTCACCTGTGATTCATCTGGCAACAAGGCCTGAAGGGAATAAATCAATTACTGGGCATTTTCAAGGCAAAGGTTGCACACAATTTCCCAATTGGGCAAAATTCAAAGTAGTTTCACATAGTCAAAATACATTTGACCCAAAATTTTACAAGCATTTTTATGATACAAATTTGGTATCAAATCAAAGCTGAAATTCTATATGTTTGGAATTCAATGAGAAACTTTGAGTTTTACATAATTTTCGTTGTTTTTTTATAATAAATGTATAACCATAATTGAACCCCACACATTTGACATTTTTGTGAAAAAGTGTTTTGATCCTGAATTTGTTTTATATTTCCCCAGTTAAGCCTAAAAACCATTATTTTGACTCCTGAGATATGACCATTTCCTAAAATAGTAAATTTGTATGATTTATTTGATTTGTTATGCTTCAATGACTTCTTTTTTTCAGCCTATGAAAATGTCCTTCCGTTACCGAAAAATTGATATTTTTAATTTTGTGGCTCACATAGTTGTTAGAGAGCAGACCAATCTTCAGTGCAAAGCAAGTTCAAGTAGGCCTTCCCATTGCTAACAATTGTATTACTCATCGTTTCTTCATTAACCCGATCACTACGGGGACCGAGAATTCTCGGTCCCCGTTGCGCCTACTCATATACGGGAACCGAGATTTCTCGGTTCCGAGCAAGGGCTATATTAATTGCATAAACATACATGTATGCATCTTGTAAGTACAATATAATTTAGCTGAATACAAAGATTGAACCCTTGGCTACATGTATATCAAGTTTCCCCGACTCTAGTTGCGTGATTATTGTTTTATTACAATTTTATCATGGTAATACACAAGTCTAATTTCAGGATATTTGTATACAAGCCCATACAAGCCAGAATCATAGTTTTCGCATAGAATTTCACTTCGCTGACCCTATACTATGCATATCGATCGCCTCTATTGTGTGAACTACTTGACCAGCGAACTCACGCTAGGTTGAATAGAAGCGAATACAATGCCATGGTCAACCAGATATCGATTGGTTCTTTTGTGCGCGCCCAGTGGGGTAACTCGACCGGTCCGTAAAATAATCTTGTATATACAGTAGCTATTGAAGCAGTATATCTATTGCCGTGGTAAAAGGGTTAATTACTAAATGACAAAAGAAAATGTCCTTCCGTTACCATACACATGGTAACAGATGGACAAGGTACCTCATATTACATATTATGACAAAATTTATGTTAACAAATTGGTCTCTCATATATGAAAACCCAAATAATGAGACAATACCTGCAATGGCCAGCTATCAGTGGCGTAGCGTGGTCAGACAAGTAATTTTCTGTGTTTCAACCAATCAGATTTGTGCATTTAGAACATTTGATCTGGCTCACAATTGATTTTATCTCTTTCTGCAACAGGGCTAGCCTTTAACAAGGCTTCGTGTCTCAAGCAAGCAATGGCTGCGCTGCATGCAAGATCAGGAACGACTGAACACCTGATGGAGGCTATCTGGCAAATGATGAATTCACGTGCGATCCCCTCGCCTTTACGCATCTACTGGCTCATGAATATGCATAAGCTTGATTTAATGAATCATGCATAGTTTTGTGATATATCTACTGCATTGAGCACACGTCTATCTGTACAGTCAAACGTCTCTTTGCCTCTCCCATTTAAATATGAACTACGTGTACGTCGGCATACTCGCCCAGTACATAGCATTGTATACACAAACACATCCCTGTGACGTGTAGGCTGTGTGTGTATGTGTGTGTTTCTGTGTGTGACCTCGGGACGTGTGCGTGTATGTGTGTGTGTTGCTTTGCATCGGACCTTTGTATTGCTTCAGCGTGCAGCGTCGGTTCACTGTGGTATAGTTTGTGTCTTGCGTTGGGGAATGATGCATAATGCATGAGTACGTGATAACCCGGCTTCCTGATTGGGCGCAACTCATAGGTAGAGGTATTCAATACTTAACAAAAGAAGTTCATCGGAGAGCAATCTATTTGCGAAAAGACTGTCTCGCCAAGAGAGTGTGCATTGTAGTCGCGCTGTCCAGTCGTTCCTTGCATTCAACTCAGTTCAGACGAGACAGGCTTGTCAAAAGACTACAACAGGGCCCTTGTACCATGATGCCATTTGTCTGGATTTCTATTGTATGGGGATTAGTAGGTCTATTTAACTGTGGTGAGCCAGGGTGTGAATAGGCTCTGATCATGACTTTGAATAGGTCTTTTTTTTAATACAATACACCCCTATAGAATTCTTGGACATGGGTGTAGGTCTAAAATAATTACATTTTACATGAAATTTGCAAAATAAAAACAAGGCTGTAGAAAAAACAAGAAATAATATATCTCCAATTCTTTCATATGTTGTAGAAATTATATCAAGCCAAGATTTAAGCCAAAAAAATTCTCAAAATTATTTGATCCACGAGGTAAAACGGAAGGTCAAAATCTAAGGTCAAAGGTTATCGTATCCAAACTCGCTCATGCATGAACACAAATGGCATAAATGGATTGCACATAACATCCCAGTCCAATGACACCATTACAAAATAAACTGACCCAATGGTTAATGGACAATGGCCATTTGAAAAATGCTGCCCACGCCCATTCCTTACAAAACTCCCCCATAAGAATCGACCATAGCGCCACAACCATTGGGCGGATTGGGCTAAAACTTAAATATTTGCGCTTTTAAAGGTTGAAATATCATACATACCTAATAATATCAAATTTGAAGGGGGCTGCAATGAAAATGTTCACTTTTTTTAAAGGTGATTTGACGTGGAATGACCCTACTGTGTCATATCATACATTATAGTCCATTATGTCCTTCCGTTACCGAACATTGGTCCGCTTTGTGTGAAATAACTCAAATATCTGCGGACAAATTTTAATCAAAGAACAAGTAAATTCTTCTTAAGACTTCAGAGAATGAAATGTGTACCCTTAAAATATTTTGTATTATTTAATATCACAGAGTTTTAGTTAAAACTGATTTCATAACAAAACCTTGTCCATTTTGGTGTCCTTCCGTTACCGACCTCATTTGTATGCATATTCAATAATGTGCGGAGATAAAAAAATAAAAAAATTATGGGACCTTAAAACTGTATGTTTTGGAAGTATTGTTATCAAAATAGACTGTTCTAACAACACAAGTATTTAAAAATGTCTTTCTTAAAGTTGACAATTTGTGTCTGAGTGTCCTTCCGTTACCATGGATTGACCATGAATAAGAGCCATTGGAGCATGAAATATAGTAAGAAAAAAATAGAAATGTAAATGCTTGTGATGTCCATATGTTATCTATGATACAAACTCATTTTAGACCACAAAAGAGATGTTTCCTTCTCATAAATGGTCTTTAAATTTCAAAATTAATTTTATTGTACAATTCCTATAGACTTTTCAGAGGTCCTTCCATTACCGTCCTTCCGTTACCGAACACTGAAGTAATTAATTTCTCATAATTAATATACCAATGTAGATATTTTTCTTAAAAGGTGGTGTTATACTCTGTGAACATTTATTTTAAGGAAATGGACCAGTAGCCAACTTAACATGATAAACCTCGTAACTTCACAGAGATTGGGTCATAACTAAAAAACTGAAAAATCCATGTCCATTTTGGCGTCCTTCCGTTACCGGCCTCATTAGTGTCCATATCTAATTTACATAAAGCGGTCAAAATTTTAGAAATAGTGGAAATCAAAGGTGTCCCAACAAGGATCAAAGACATGCCATTTAGAATAAGAAATCAAAAGCAGGATCCTGGAATTATTTGATTTAAGTTCCAAAATTGTGTCTGAATGTCCTTCCGTTACCGTGGAATTGCCCTGTTGTATTTTTGTATACATTTTGTCATAATAAAATATGTTAAATATTTTATACAAAATGTTGATTTTGGAGAGTGTCAGATGTGTCCTAATTGAAATTGCGCAAAAACTCCTGAAATATCTGTTTCTATATTTAAGACCAACAAAATTCAAACAATTTTAATTTTAACTCTAGAAAACAAAAAGTGACAGATCAAAGTTCTTTATCAATTAAAAAATACAACATTTCCTGAACCATTTCTTACTTTAATTTATGCTTCAGGCAATGCACAATTTATTAGAACCATCTGCAAAAGCCAAACATTTCTTTAAAAAAAATGACAGACACATTTTTGAATAAAATGTCTCTGCAAAGCATAACATCTTTTCAGGAAAGGACACATTTTTATTTTTATTTAGAAAATGAAATATTTTCCCTGAATTTTTCCCAACAGTACGTTGATACACCAGATGGTGGCCTGTACTTTACCCGGAAGAAGAAGAAGAAGAATCTTTCTGAAACACAAATATTGCCTCATGAGTAAAATCAATATGCTTGGCAAATTGTGTCACCCACACATTTATCAACAAAATGTGCATCTACTTTACATGAATTAATATGGTGTCAGGAGAAGCATGTTTAAGAAGTCCTAATTTTAACATATTTCACTTGTAATATTGATATAACTAATAGCAAGAGTTAACGACCATATCCCAATGTTGAGAAAAATATTTCTTATTTAAGTTTCATTAGAAAGACATTGAAAATTAATAGTTTTCATATCTGCCAAACACATTTGGCCCCGGGCCAGCGGGCCAGTGGGAGTGTTGAACCCTGATTAAAGTGATAATTATGTTTTTCCTTGTATGTGAAGGTAAATTCTTACTTGGCTGATTTTCCATAATGACCAATTAGTCTGCCTTTGGTTTTCATTGTCTTATGTCCCAATGTGTTAGTCCAACTCCAAGTTGCTGTGCTTATGGATGATCAGATATGGTAGTAGAGTTTACTAGATACTTCATGTTTTTTCTGAGTTTCGCCTGTAACAAATTAGTGTGGTGGATTGTGAAATAAGGCTAACTTAACTATGACCTAATTGTTCATGTTGTTTGATTTATTACTAATAATGTTATTGTCTTCTTTTAAATTCATCAGACTATTAGTATTATCAAGACTTCCGGCTGTCTGATGATGGGGAGATAACAACACGGGATGGATTCCCTGAGTCTTGAGGAGCAGCGAGGGAGGCAGTGCACTGTCTGCTACCATGCCTTCTCCAGGGATGGGGAGCACACGCCAAGGATACTGTCATGCGGGCACACGTATTGTACAGGTGAGGGAGCTTCATTCGATCTGTACACTCGTTTGACTATTAGTACGGCATAATGATGTGATATTCATATATGAGTCATTAGATAGCTAAACTCTGTAGCATGCCAATAATCCGGGCACACATATTGTAAAGGTTTTAAAGGGAGCTTCATTCGTTCTGTACACTTGTTTGACTATTAGTACGGCATAATGATATGATATTCAGATATGAGTCATTAGATAGCTAAACTCTGTAGCATGCCAAGAATACTGTCATGCAGGCACACGTATTGTACAGGCACGGGCGTCGATCTGTCATTGATACCCATTGATCAGGGGGGGATGATCCATTCATCCATCCCCCCCTGATGAATGGGTATTACGTAAGTATCGACGCCCATGTGTACAGGTGAGGGAGCTTCATTCTGTTTATTTATTGGACTATTAGTATGGCATAATGATGATATATAATAATATGATAATAATAATGATGGTGGCTACTTGTATAGTGCACGTTCCGTCTTTCGACGCTCACGGCGCATCACTATTATTACCCCAGTCATCGGATACGTACTGCACTCAATTCAGCTCACAAAGTGCACATTTTCCACTCCCTGGGGAGCATTTCAGCTAGGCAACCTCGTAGGTGCACACAGTGCTAAGTAACTCTTTTCCATCATATGAAATTCAGATATGACTCATTAATTGCCCAAACACAGTCACATGCCAACAATACTGTAATGCATGCACATGTATATTGTACAGGGGACCACCAGGCAAAGAACAACACATTGGTACCGCTGTGTGATTACAGATTACAGATATATGCCCAACATTTCGCAAAGGGTTGTGAAATTCTTAAACAATTCAAATAATTACCAAAGCACCAAACGTGTGTGAGTGCGCCAATTCTATTCACGCGTACGTTTGGAGACAATAGAATCACGGACGAAGCGTTCGTCCTAGACACAAGGTAGTCTACGTATGCATACTCATAAACACATGTTGTAGTATGGTGATGCCTTTTTTCCAATTATATATTTTTCTGAACTTTCGGTGAAATGGAAAATGTGACCTTTTTTGTTTGTTATGAGAATATTATTTTTGGATGGTGGTACCCCTTGAAGATCGTCATTCATGGGAATCATGCTCGATCCTGTTATAACATTGTCACTAAGCCAGTTTTGGGTCATTCCATGTCAAATCACCCCAAAAAAGTGAAAATTTTCATCGTACCCCCTTCAAATTTGCTAATATTTGGTATGTATGATATTTCAACCTTTCAGAGTGCAAATATTTAAGTTTTAGCCCAATCCGCCCAACGGTTTTGGCGCTATGGTCGATTCTTCTGGGGTAGTTTTGTCAAAAATGGGCGTGGGCACCGTTTTTCAAATCGCCATTGTCCGTTAACCGTTGGGTCAATTTATTTTGTAATGGTGTCATTGGACTGGGGATGTTATATGCAATCCATTTATGCCATTTGTTTTCATGCATGAGCGAGTTTGGATACGATAACCGTTGACCTTAGGCTTCGACCTTCCGTTTTACCTCGTGGATCAAATAATTTTGAGAATTTTTTTGGCTTAAATCTTGGCTTGACAACATATGAAAGAATTGGAGATGTATTATTTCTTGTTTTTTTAAAAAATTTTAAAATTGAATTATTTTAGACCTACACCCATGTCCAAGAATTCTATAGGGGTGTATTGTATGAAAAAGACCTTTTCAAAGTCAGGATTAGAGCCTATTCACACTCTGGCTCACCACTGTTAAATAGACCTGCTAATCCTCATACAATAGCAATCCAGACAAATGACATTCTAATGATACCACATGTTTCCAACCTGACAATGGCCCTGTTGCAGAAAGAGATAAATCAATTGTGAGTCAGATCAAATGTTCCAAATGCACAAATCTGATTGGTTGAAACGCAGAAAAAGTCTCTCTCTGCATCAGGGCCTAGGTGGAGATCTTTTCTTGAATAAAATCTTTCAAGTTCAAGTTCAAATTGCAAACTTGTACATCAATTATGAGAGCAAATATCTACAGGTATCCTTTTTCAATTAATTCAATGTTTCTATGCATCAGAAATTCATGCAATATTAACATGATTTGCAATCTGTACAAATTCAAACCTGATTCTTTCTAACTATACCAAACACAAACAGTAACTACCCTCTAGACAACTGCTCATAATTTTATGAGTGTTTAAGATGTGATCTTACCACAATATGTCTACAGTTGTTTTGTACACTATGTATGAAAATCAGAGATACTTCTTCATGCCTGAAAGAGCTTAGATTAAAGACAAAATGACCTAATTTCAAAAGTCACAAGAACTTGCGCATGCCTGTCCATTTCTGTGAAACATCACATTTGCTTAATGCATTTTTATGGTTTGTGAAATTTCAAATTGCACTGTTTTTTAGTTGCAATTAATGCATTTAAAAACAAGTGCCATTAAAAATCAAAATGAGTGGAATATCAAACAGCAATGTTTTTGTGTTTGGTTTAGTTGGAAATAATCAGGGTTGAATTTGTACAATTGCAAATCATGTTACTATTGCTTGAATTTCTGTTGCATAGAAACATTAAAGTCATTGAAAAGGGATACCTGTAGATATTTGCTTTCATAATTGATGTACAAGTTTGCAAATTGAACTTGAACTTGAAAGATTTTATTCAAGAAAAGATCTCCACCTAGGCCCTGATGCAGAGAGAGACTTTTTCTGCGTTTCAACCAATCAGATTTGTGCATTTAGAACATTTGATCTGACTCACAATTGATTTATCTCTTTCTGCAACAGGGCCATTGTCAGGTTGGAAACATGTGGTATCATTAGAATGTCATTTGTCTGGATTGCTATTGTATGGGGATTAGCAGGTCTATTTAACAGTGGTGAGCCAGAGTGTGAATAGGCTCTAATCCTGACTTTGAAAAGGTCTTTTTCATACAATACACCCCTATAGAATTCGTGGACATGGGTGTAGGTCTAAAATAATTCAATTTTACATGAAATTTGCAAACTTAAAACAAGGCTGTAGAAAAAACAAGAAATAATACATCTTCAATTCTTTCATATGTTGTAGATATTATATCAAGCCAAGATTTAAGCCAAAAAAATTCTCAAAATTATTTGATCCACGAGGTAAAACGGAAGGTCGAAGCCTAAGGTCAAAGGTTATCGTATCCAAACTCGCTCATGCATGAAAACAAATGGCATAAATGGATTGCATATAACATCCCCAGTCCAATGACACCATTGCAAAATAAATTGACCCAACGGTTAACGGACAATGGCGATTTGAAAAACGGTGCCCACGCCCATTTTTGACAAAACTACCCCAGAAGAATCGACCATAGCACCAAAACCGTTGGGCGGATTGGGCTAAAACTTAAATATTTGCACTCTGAAAGGTTGAAATATCATACATACCAAATATTAGCAAATTTGAAAGGGGTACGATGAAATCCATTGGGTGATTTGACATGGAATGACCCTTTCATAGCACTGAGCCGGATTGCATATTGTATTGTGTTAAAGTGAAGATAACGTGAAATCTACTAGTGGTTGCCCAGTAATAGGGTTAATAAAAAGAAGAAATATTTCATCGTTTTGTAGAATAGGATCATGGTTTTCATAATTGTTTTAATTTTTGAGTCTCTGCTCTTTGATAAAGTCAAATCTGTATAGTTAGTCACACAGTCGTGGTGAAAGCTAATAATGTTATGCTTAACCTGATTAAATTAAATGTTTGCTTTTATTTATATCAGCATGCCTGGGTAAACTTGTAGGCAAGTTTTCAAGAGGCAAGATTTGCTGTCCGACATGCAAGACAGACACGTCCATCCCCGGTCTGGTAAACAATGTCCAGAAGCTGGCAAAGAACTTTGCTGTGAAGGTCTGGAAGAGGTTCTCAGAGGAAATTCCTTAGCAACCAATCAGGTATTTAGATCAATATATCTTTTTCTTAATCTATATTTCTTGCAAAAGTCTACCCAAAATAATATAATCATTCGGAATATGGAAATGTAACACATACATGTATCTTATCTTCCAACATACAGTTCCTCTCAGTTCCTCTAAATATAAGAAAGAATATCGAAAATATATTTCAAATCAAAGTTTATTGATTGTAATCTAAGATTTTTCTAAGCCACTGAAGTTGCACAACAATTCTGTTTTAATAGTTGGAAGATGAATGGCTGAAAGAAAATGTCATGTAAATGTTAATGTGATTTAATTGCGTATTTCTATTTCAACATAGATATCTCACACACAAATGAAATAACCTTGCTTCAACATAATTTTGTGTATGAGATTGATTCTCTATTAGAGAATCAATCTCATACATAAAAAGTGTCCTTTCTTTTTATCAAGCAAAATGAAAATTAGGAATGTTAAGATGACATTAAAGGGACAGGTCCACTTTTACAAAACGTCTGAACAGCTTTCAGTTGACGGATGGGGATCAATGTAACACGCCAAAAAAAAAATCAGAGCGAACAGCCCTCTAATTTGGATTCTACGAATGAAAAACGAATGCGTCCCTCCATTTAAACTATATATCGGTCAATAAAGGAGTTTGACTGATTTAGCATAATATTACAACAATATAGTACTAATTCCCGTAAAGGTATTGTGAAGCCGACATTTGTTAACGTATGTCACGGAAAAAGATCTCAAAAAGAAAGAATATGAAATTAGTCAGTTTAAGCGATGTTTGGGTATTTTGCTTGGTAAACGCTCACACATTAGTACTTATGCGCGAGTCACGTAGCTAGCGCGGGTCACGTAGGGGTCATGCATACCGATCTGGCACTCTGTGAAATCTATGTACAAACTTACTCACCGGCCGAAAATACGTATGTACCTAATTAACCGACGTCCCTCAGTTTATTCAGTTTTAGGTCTATAACTCCACGAAAAAGAGATTTCAAGCCCTAATTTTGTCAGGCATGCTATTAAATGACATTTCCTTTCATATAAGACAATAACCTCGCAACTTTTGAATTTTGGCTTGCAAAAGTGGATCTCTCCCTTTAAATGGCAATGTCAATTTAATGACATCTCATTCATTTCCTATAGATGCTGCTTTGCAATGAACATGAGAATGAGCCCAAGAAGGTGTATTGCTTGACCGATAGCATGGTCATCTGTATCTATTGCCAAGTGTATGGTCCTCATAAAGGCCATGAATGTCAGCTGGTCAGCCAAGTGGCTACAACTAATCGAGAGGTCAGTATACAAAAAAGATGCTTTTAGTTATTTTGTTGTTGATGCATGTTGATAGCTTTCAGCTTTGGTTGGTGTTTGTTGAGTTTTCCTGAAAGAATGCTGAATCTAATTCATGGTCAAAACCTTGAATTTAAAGGGATCTAGTAACTTTGTTGACAAGTGTGAAAAATGATGCGGGGTTAATAAAATGTGTATTGGTGTGATCTGATATGTCCAAAAAGTAATGTGTGAACATTTCTTGTAATTAGTTATCTGGCTGAGAAATGAGCGAAAATGCAAAGTGATATTCACTAACTAATTGCACTTACATTGTACATGGCTTAAACAATCCTGTAGATAGTTCAACATCCGAACACTTCACTCGTAAATATCTTTTGAATGAATGGACATTTGAAAAAAAAACGTAATTTGTCCGATGCTTTTATTGTTAATATGAATACAACAAAGTAAGAGAAAACCACTAGAGTTCCAAGTAAGTTTTTAGGATTTGGACAATGTAATACTAAATCCCTTTAAAGCTTGTATTATTATAAGATACATTCATGTATGCCGTTAGACTGAAAGGGCTGATTTCCAATTGATTATCAAGTCTGCGGTTTCATTTAAAAAAAAAAATTGGGTGGGCAGGACAAATGGAGTCAAAATCTTACATGTAGTATCCCACATTTACGTTTATCCATTACGTGCAATTGAATTGTGCCTACAAACATTAAAGACTACATGGAAATGGCAGTACGTGTGATGGTTCTCAAGTACAGCAAATTAATGTGCCATGAATATCTATGCCATTCACCATCAAGTTAATTGCTGGTATAAAATATGCATTATGAAACTGATACTCTATTCTTCCAGTTTTTTAGACATGAAGAGAATATATATTTTTAATGGTATGCTTTATTACTTGAAAGTTGAAACCTAGATTCAACATTGTACTGGTACATAAATGATCATATCATTAGTTTTGTATGAAAAGTTTGCTATTAAAAGAAGGCAAAGAAAATGGGATTCCAACGGGATTCGAACCCGAGACCTCCAGATTGCTAGACTGGTGCTCTTCCGACTGAGCTATAGAAAACCCTAGACGGTGCTCGTCCCTGAAACCCCTTAATTCTCATTGCCTGAATGGTCAGAAGCTATTATAAACCTGACATAAACCCGAATGATACAAATCAACTTGGGGATATATGCGAGGGATCACCGAAGCGATACAGCTTTTTGTAATAATTAATTCAAACATATAAAGAAACTGACCAAAAGTTTGCTATAATGTCACAGTATAAGAGAACCATCACCCCAAAATAATTTCCTGAATTTAAAAAGACCAGATTCAGTGCTTCTTTTCACCGATACATGTAGGTTCAGAAAAAATATTTTCTGTAATGGGTTATTGGTTGACCCACTCCTCAAGATATGCTTACATGTATAATGCCAACCTTCTGATTTCATTTCTTTATACATGTACTGGCTAAGCATGTTTTCTTTGTACTCCTTTGTTCTATAATAATGTACTTTTGCATGCCCCTCCAAAAAAAGAAGAAAAAAAAGGATGTGAATTATGATATATACAGGAAACAGGATGCCTTAGAAATTAAATTACCGGTAGCAGATATTTTTTCCTCAAGTTTTTCCAAGGTGGTGGACTTTCAACCTGTAAAGTGCCAACTTCCTTTCATGAGCCAGTTTTTAATTCAGGTTTATATGTTTAGCACATGTGTGTTTATAAAATGTATGTTGCTTACTGGAAAAGCAATTTCATACACTTTATACGACCCTCTAGCTGTTTCTTTAGGTAACTTTCCCAATACTGTTATTTGGCATTAACTCAACTTTTAAAATGGAATGTCTATTCCATAAATATATTTGTTAACAAATTGGTGTCACTAAATCATTACCGTAAAACTCTGTGTATAAGGCGCACCCGTGTATTTTTTAAATTTTTTTTAGGACACCCTGTATTTTTATGCCTCCGCCAACGAAGTGGCCGGAGGCATTATGTTTTCGGGTTGTCCGTCCGTCCGTCCGTACGTACGTCCGTCCGTCCGTCCGTCCGTCCGTCCGTCCGTCCGTCCGTCCGTACGTCCCGTTTTCGTTCTCGCGATATCTCAAGAACCAGTTGACGGATCAAATTCAAACTTGGTATGAGTGTACATATTGGGGTGACAATGATCTCATTAGATTTTAGGGGTCATGAGGTCAAAGGTCAAGGTCACAGGACTCAATATATATACAAAAATGCCTTGTTCTCGCGATATCTCAAGAACTGGTTGACGGATTAAATTCAAACTTGGTATTAGTGTAGATATTGGGGTGGCAATGATCTGATTAGATTTTGGGGTTCATGAGGTCAAAGGTCAAGGTCACAGTACTCAATGTATGTGTAAAAAAGCCTCGTTCTTGCGATATCTCAAGAACCGTTTGACAGATCAATTTCAAACTTGGTATGAGTGTACATATCGGGGTGCCACTGATCTGATTTGATTTGGGGGGTCATGCGGTCAAAGGTCAAGGTCACAGGACTCAATATGTATGCAAAAATGGCTTGTAATGGCAAAACTTCAAGAACTGAATGTCAGATTTCAATCAAACTCGGTACCTGAATGTATCATAAAGAGTCAACGTAGCCATAAAATGTTGGGGTCATGAGATTGAGGTCAAGGTCACGGGACTCATTATGCATGCAAAAAAGCTTGTAATGCCAAAATCTCAAGAACTAAATGTCAGATTTCAATCAAACTTGGTACCTGAATGTTTGTTAGGGAGCCATCAAAGATTAGGGTCATATGATCAAGGTCACAGGACTCAAAATATATGAAAAATATTTTAATAATTTAAATCAGTGCATGTTAATTTGGGCTTGATATTAAAATCGCGTGATAGCGGAGGCATAATTTTCGATTGCGCGCAATCGAAGATCCATCTAGTTTTTTAGACACCCTGTAGTGCTGTTGGAATACTTACATCGCTGGTCTAGGGCATATCAAGGGCTTAATGTCAATTGTAGCTTTCATCATCACATACATTTTTTCACATACAAAATAGTGGTTAGTACAAAAATTGCACACATTGAGCAATAACACTGGTGCTCATAAATATTCATATTCTTATTCATGAATATTCATAAGCACTTATACTCATTCAATATATGCAATTTTCTTAATTAACTAACAACTATTTTCAATTATGAGCAAAATTTATAACCACTGGTTAGATAATTGCATATATAATGAGTACCTGCTGCTCACGAATGTATGAATATTCATTAGCTGCAGTATTTGCTCAATAAACTTGTAATTTTTTAATTTGTAACCAATATTTGTTTTGTGTGAAAAAGGTATATGTTGCTGAATGCTACAACAGACAGCAAGCTCTTGTCATGCTCTACACCAGTGATTTAATATGCATTGAACATGACTACAGGGTGTCCCAAAAAAAATTTCTAAAAAAAAAAATTCAAAAATTTTTTTTTTTGTTTTTGTTTGTTGCTATACCTGTGTATAAGGCGCACCCAGACTTTGAAATTTTTTCTGACGGAAAAAAGTGCGCCTTATACACGGAGTTTTACGGTATGTTCATACATCAAGCAAGCAAGAAAGAAAGCAACAAATCATTTAAGTGATCAGCTTATCAAATATTTTATTGCTTGATTCTCTTCTGTTTGTAGATGTTCCTATCAAATCCATGACTCGTCTACCTAAAAAGAAATGATACATCAAGAAAGGAAGCACCTAAACTCAGTTAATTGGTGTTTATTGCTATTTATCAATCAATCAATCAATCAGAACCAGTCAACTATACAAGCAATGAAACAATTTAAAGTAAACTAGCAAAGTGTTCTTTATTAATTCCTAATGTTTTTAGATGCTAACTCAAATGCAAGATGACTTGTCAGCCCAGAAAGAGATGTTACTGCCAGCCTGGAAGCACCTTCAAGAGATATCAAGCTCTGTCCGACTCAAGGTTAGAATTTGTCTGTTATGTGGTTCCTGAAATAAGCAAGATACCCATTACCAAAGTGTCTGAAATTTGTATGTGGAGCTAAAAGGCACCATGATATATCACTTGGAACAGTTTTGAGAGATAATTTACCACCCAAGAAACCCAAAAGCAAAATGGTTAGCTTTATTTAGAAGATTTCTAGTAAATGTATTTCTCTCTCAAGGCAGTATTGGAAAAAGTGCTTTTTGCCAAGCTTGATGCCTCAATGAGGAAGTAAAAGTACAGGGAAATGAGTTATGTTTCAATAAATATTATGGCATGATGACAAATGTTGATTTCAGTTTCGTGCTATAGAAACCACCCACTAGTGATTTATTATCCAGATGTAAAATTTCTCAAGGGTCGTGTGACATGCATTAGTGTCATTTTAAAGCACTAGTATAGACAATTTAAAAACTAATCATTAGTATGAATGCAAACCTTGGGATTCATTACAAAGAAAGAATAATATTTATGTAAAGGAAAATATTCCCAAATAATTTTATGTTGATCCAGAGAGATCTTTATGCAAAACATTAAAATAATTGTGAAAAGTTCCCACTTCTAAAAAGATAAACTCGTTGGTCCTATCTCTTTATGAATATTTTCTTGTATTTTTTGTTAAATTTAGGAGTCGGGTATAAGGAAGTGATTTTGATGGTCCCAATGTTCTAATCTCTCAAGAAGGTTCCATAACTTCCATTGTACTTGATCTTATCTTTGTACTCTGGTATGTCATATCCAGGGTTGCCAACTTTGAAGCAGAGGTGAGCGTGTGAGATTAAGACATTGCGAGGGAGCGGAGCGACCGAGCACGCGCGGGCCACTAGCGAGGGAGCGAAGCGACCGAGCAGGGGGAGGGTGTGGGAGGGGGGTGTCCCCCCTCTTACGGTAGGGAGTTTTTGCAATTTTGAACTTGAAATCGTGCAATCTGATGCATACCTGAGGTAAAATAAATAAATACATGAGGTAAAATAACATTTCATATACAGTCATAAAACACCCTAAGTTACTATGTTCTGCTTACCAAAATACAGGTAACATGTCTTGATCATAAATGTTTCTTCTAGCGCGGCGCGGCACGATCGTACTTCGGAAGCATGCATGCCATAAATGGTTTCGACACCTACAGAGACGAGAGGCTGGTGCGCCCCGAGTGCGCCGGGCGACGTGTTCATCTAGCTAGGGTGCAATTTACGCAAATCCGGCTGGTGTACCGGGCCGGCTGTGTACGTTCACGGCCGGTTAGGCGGATTTTGCCGGGAAAACGCGCGTATTATCATTATTTTGCACGATATACGGAACGCCTGAATGTTAATATAAGTATTTATATGCCTTTTTTTTTTTTTTCTCCAATATGCTTCTAAAGGCGTGTGATATTAAGAGATCAGCGGGAGAGAGGGGTGAAATGCGTGTGTCACACGCTCAATGCGTGAGACTTGGCAACCCTGCATATCACAATGCTAGAAATTAACAATGCCTTGTGGCCCAAGTGGGCAAGTAAAAACAAGATTTTTGGAAATTCTTGTGGCCCAAACCTGAATCTGGTGGCCCTTGACAAAGAAAAAAGTTACAAATTCTGTTGTATTTGGTTGTCCACTAGGTCAAGGGAAAGCTAATTTGTAGGGGCTCAGGGCCATCAGGCGTGTGCTAATTTCAAGCATTGCATAACATATTTTTCAGGAGGAGAAGTTGATGCGAGAGGTAAGGCATCACTTTGAGCTGCTGAGGCGGAGACTGAGCAGACGAGAGAAAGAGATGACAGGTCAGGTCAAGTCATTGTCCTCGGGAAAGGTCATCGCACTTCACAAGCAGTGCAGGTAGGTTGACATCAATTTGATAGAAGAAGATAATTTTGCAGGAACTTTTTGGATGAGAGAATCAGAAAGATGAGCACTTGCTTGATAATAATCTTTGGGAATCAATATTAAAGGGATTTAGTAACATTGTCCAAATCCTAAAAATTCCTCAATTGGAATTCTAGCGGTTTCCTCATACCTTGTTGTATTCGTATTAACAAAAAAAGCATGGGACAGGTTTTGGTTTTTCAACTATCCCTTTCGTTAAAAAGATATTTATGATTTAAGTGTTTTATTTAAATTATCCACTGGACCGTCTAAACCGTGTACAAAGTGAGTGCAATGAGTTAGTGAATATCACTTTGCATTTTTGCTCATTACTCGGCCATATAACGTCCATTTAACTAGAAATTTTCACACAACACCCAGTGGACATATCAGATAACAAATGCGTTGTAGCAACCACTCATCACTTTTTGCACATGTCAACAAAGTTACTAGATCCCTTTAAAGGGGACCACCAGGCAAAGGACAACACAAATTATGTTTTGGTACTGTTGTGTGATATCAAATAGATGCCCAACATTTTGCAAAGGGTTGTGTAATTCATAAACAATGCAATTAATTACCACCACTTACAGAACCATTATGACCTTATGGTTCCGTACGCGCCAAACGTTTGGGAATGCGCCAATACTATTCATGCATACTTTTGGAGACAATAGATTCCTGGACGATGTGTTGGTCACTAGACAAAAGGTAGTCTTTGTATGCAGACCCATGAACACATGTTGTAGTGCAGATCTGTTTTCCAATTAAATGTAATTTTTCTGGAAACATTTTTTTCTGAACTTTGTGTGGAATGGACTACTAAAACTGTTACCTTTTATTTATAAGAATATATCATATTTGGGTGGTGGTACCCTTTAAGTGATACAAATTTAATACTGTAGTTGACTTCCTTGTCAATTTAGTTTACAAACATAGATAAATATTCATACAAAGTGATCTTAACTATCATTCATTATTTGAAAATCTAAATGTTATTTGATTCCGCTAATACCAATCTTCTCTTCGTTCTTTCTTTTTTTTCAACCAAGTCATTTATCTGACAACTTTTGAATTTTGGCTTGCAAAAAGATGACAGCCCATGCATTGCACCATTGTTAGCAAGTTGTGATAATGATCTCTATGCATTTCGACATGTATTACAAAGCAAAATTAATGTTGACAATGATTATGGCTAAAACGAAAGCATCATACATTAAATTGATGGTTTATAGCGATGAGTTAGCAGCTATTCAAAGAAGTGTACCAGCATATTTATTGTTCATAAATTTTAATTGTTTTTTGGTATCATGTTATTGAAATTTAAGTATCCATGATGGGATCATGTGATGATTTTGGATTCAAAATATTATCACTTGTCACGAGATGGCGAATAGATAGTTGCAAATAATGGTCTATGGGCTTCATGAAATTTCTTAAACAATTGATTTTAATATTACTGTTACTCCACATTTTCACTCGCCTATTTTGGGGAACAGGATTAAAACTACAATATTGCTTGAAATTAGACCACATTATTTTAATAGGTTATTATTTGCTCAATATTTTTTTTTGCTGGTAGCCCAGTTGAGCCAAGATGGTGACATCACACTTTGTAATTTGTAATATTTGTTTGCTCTTTTGGCAAAAAATGGAATAATTTTGCAGACCCAGAGCTTTAATTTTGCTGGACTCTGGCCAGCAACCCAGTACTTGTTGAATATAAAAACATGTGTCAGGACCATTTGTGGTACTGTGAGTAATGAGTTTCCTTTTCTTTCAGTGTCTTGTAATTGACGTACACTGAAACCAAAAGTTCTTAAAGCAAATGAAGAATGTGACCAAATTGATAAGGATAAGTGTTTTCATAAAAGTGTCATGTTTAAGATAATATTGAGTTTTGTAAGCTATTTTGGTCTGTTAAAGGTTGAATTACATATTTTAGACCAGTAATTTCTTAAATAGTATTAACAATAAGTAGCATAGTAACTGTGTGCACTAGAAACAACAAATAACCAAGCTCAATTTAATATTTGTAAAGCATACATGTGCCTTCCAATCTTGAGGTCCCGAGTTCAAAACCAGAGTGTGCCTAATCCTGTTTCCCCGTTCAGCAAGAAAATATGTAGCAAAACCCTGCACTTGTCGGTAATTCATGTTTTGAAGAAATTGGCATTTTAAGTTCACATAATGTGTGTAAAAGACTTATGATTGTAAAATTGAAACAATCAAACAATCATATCTTCGCCAATACTTGCCTTCGCAGTTGTTGCGATTGCAAGATCACGTGACAAAATTCTAGTACGGCCGGATTGCCAAACGACGTAACAGCCGCCGCTTTGTGTATAATGTCAATAGACTCTTTACTTCCTGGCATGACACCCGAAACTAAATGAAGATATTTATTCATGAATATCAACTCTATAACACTGTCATTGCCTAACATATATCGAGAACAATATACATTTTCAGATAATTCAAGGAATACGATCGTTTGTTTAAAATTCAAGGATACAACTCGATTTTGATTGACAAAAATTACTCTCCTTTCTTCCTGCCGCGCCGTACATTGCACTCAAACATATGCAATTGTATCGTGTTTCGTATTTCTTGCAGAACGAAATCAAGAACCCCAAATTTAACTACTTAGTATTCATTTCTGACAAACTTGATATGATTTCCCCTTAGTATGAAATATCTAAAATACATTTCAATGCTTTTCCATACAAAGACAATTCTTACCCTTCATTTGAGACTGTGTTTGTTGCAGTTTCCCGAGCGAAACATAGCACGGCCGGGTGCGGCGGGTACAATGCAGACAGTGCTGCGCTTGAACTGCATGCAGCTTGATTGCATGCAATGCAGTGCGCCGCCAGCCGTCGTGATTATAAGTGGCATTCGAGTTTCGAAATATGTTCATTAAAATTCAGTTTGTTGCATTACAATGTGACAGAAAATGATCGAATTTGTTGGAAATGTGTAGACAGATGTTGTTCTCTTTGCATAATTACCACTGAAAGTGTCATGAAATTAATATTCTTGAATACATCTTCAATTTAGTTTCGGGTGTCATGCCAGGAAGTAAAGAGTCCATTGACATTATACACAAAGCGGCGGCTGCTACGTCGTTTGGCAATCCGGCCGTACTAGAATTTTGTCACGTGATCTTGCAATCGCAACAACTGCGAAGGCACGTATTATTGATCAATTTGTTAGAACAAAAGCATCAAATGAAAGCTTGTAATGAGGGCCTTTCTAATCGTATAAAAATCTAACATTTTGAGTTTTACCGACAAGTGCAGGGTTTTGCTTTAGCCGGTCACATATATCCTCATTTGTTGCTCTCAATCCAGGTATATAAATGGGTACCCATAATGGATTGGAATGTAGTTCCTAAGCAGTTTAGCACTGTGTGCACCTTCTAGGTGCTTGGCTGGAATGCTCCCCAATGAGTAGAAAATGTGCACTTTGAGTACTTGACTGGATAGCAATAATAATGCATCAAGATAAAAAAAAAAAACAAGAGGTGTGCCAAATAAGTTGCCACCATTATTTGTATTCATATGGTCTGTCAAATTAGGCATGTTTAATTTTGTCCCAGATAACTGTATTTGCTTGAAGATCATTTCAGCATTTTAACCCTACCCTATTCTAATTTCTTTCCAACTCATTGTGGTAGTTTTGTGTCACTTTGGGATTTGGGGACTAGTGGGACATGTTAAAACTCTGTCATACCTACATGTACCATTCACTTATTATCACAATTGAATGGGTTAAAACTATAATATTGCTTGAAATTATACCACATTATTTTAATAGGAAATTATTTGCTCGATATTCTTTTTTGCTGGTGGCCCAGTTGGGCCTAGAGGTCTAAAGCGCACTTTGAAATTTGGGATATTTGTTTGCTCTTTTGGCAAAAATGTAATAATTTTGCAGACCCAGAGTTTGTTTTTGCTGGACTCGAGCCAGCAAACCCAGTACTTGATGAATATGAATACTGGTACATGTGCCAGGAACATTTGAGGTTCTATGAGTAATGAAAGTTTCCTTTTCTTTCAGTGCCTTTTGATTAATGTACACTGAAACTATAAGTTCTTAAAGCAAATGAAGCAATGAAGAAAAGAACAAAATCGATAAGGATTATATATGTGTTTTCCTAAAAGTGTCATGTTGAAAGGTAATATTGAGTTTTGTAAGCTATTTTGGTCTGTTCAAGGTTGAATCACATATATTTTAGACCAGTAATTTCTGAAATAGAATAACAATAAGTAGCAGAAAATGATGTGCACTAGTAACTACAAACAAGCTAAATCTGATATTGATAAAACACATTTTGTAATTTCCCAGCAGTATGCTGCTGGGGGATACTTTGGATTCAGCACCGTTACGCCGCCACCGCCGCTGCCGCATCATATTCTTGTGTGCGCTCTAACTGCCACATTCCTTGACAGATTTCTTTCAAATTTTGTATAGAGGTGTATCTTGGTATAATCTACACACCTATACTTTTTTGGTGATGCTGCCCTCAGTGTTCCTTCTTTTATAGGGTAAAAGGCCATATTTTTGTGGATGGTTTGTGTGCGCTCTATAGGCCACATTTCTCAAGGGATTTTGTTCAAATTTTGAATGAATGTGTATCTTGGTATAATCTACAAGCCTATAGATTTTGGTGATGCTGCCTTTAGGCTCTAGTGTTCCGTCTTTTATAGGGTCAAAGGTCATATTTTGATAGATGGGCAACTCCAGCGTCATGGACATTACCAATCAGAGAATTTTCATGACTTTCCAATGACACTACTAATTCATGCCTGTAGCTAATGTCTAACTTTTACTTTACCGTACGTCACGGACATTACAATTTTGGACATGACTTTTTGCATCCATAAACATCTTTGCAAAAGTCTGTGAGTTTTAAGACCTCAAAAAAGCGATTTAGGTTGTAAGTTATAGACAAGACAATGATAAATTGAATTCATGTTAGATTTTGCGAAACGGGCCAGACATATGTGATCTAGACAACTACATTTTCAGCGTCACGGATATTACACATTTGTCCACTTTCTCTATACCCAGAAATAACCCACAAAAACTGTTCCATCGTGCATGAAACTTTTTTCATGGTACATTTGATATGTAATCAAACAGTTCTGAGAAAAAAAATCATATTCTGAAATGTAAAGCAATTAGCATAAAATTATATAAATAATTTGCAATTACATATTAATTTGTTTTGAATATTTAAAAAAAATGTGTTTTAAACCATATGTTTAACAATGTAAAACAATATTATTTAATTTTGATGAGGTACAATGTTGTCTTGCCAAAAAAAAATGGGGAAAAAGGAAGAAAAAAAAAGGAAAAATCATGCACAAAGGGTGCAATTTTTGCAATTTGATCACACTTTATAGATAGATAGATAGATATATTGGTATTTATTGAACAAAATTAACAAGACTGTAGTCCAAAGACTAAAATGCCTTGCGTACATGAACATATGAACATACATGAATAAATAAATTACAACACAATAAAAATATAATTTAACATCAAAATACAACAAAATGATACATATTTATGAATGCATTTGGCAAGAAAGGCACTAACATTAAAAATGTGATTATTATAATATGCATATTCTCATTTAATTTTAATTTTAATATAACAATAACAAAGAACCAATTTACTAATTCGTTACTTACTTTTAAATATATATGTAATACTAACTAAATATTGAATCTAACAAGATGTAACTTAATACAGTACATGTATATCTTTTGAAAAATTACAATAATAAGCATCACAAAAATGCAAAAATAAGAGCATGGAAATTATTTAATTAAAGGATATCAAATCCCACTATCTATTTTATATCATATTCCTAACATAAATTAAGTTTATCATACTCAATAACGAGTAGATCTAACAATCAAATGTAATATCAAAAGGGAAGCAATACAGGGTATAAAGATTGAGTAATAAAACAAGTCTTAAAGGGAGAGATCCACTTTTGCAAGCCAAAATTCAAAAGTTGCGAGGTTATTGTCTTATATGAAAGGAAATGTCATTTAATAGCATGCCTGAAAAAATTAGGGCTTGAAATCTCTTTTTCGTGGAGTTATAGACCTAAAACTGAATAAACTGAGGGACGTCGGTTAATTAGGTACATACGTATTTTCGGCCGGTGAGTAAGTTTGTACATAGATTTCACGGAGTGCCAGATCGGTATGCATGACCCCTACGTGACCCGCATAGGCTACGTGACTCGCGCATAAGTACTAATGTGTGAGCGTTTACCAAGCAAAATACCCAAACATCGCTTAAACTGACTACATGTAATTATATATTCTTTCTTTTTGAGATCTTTTTCCGTGACATACGTTAACAAATGTCGGCTTCACAATACCTTTACGAGTATTAGTACTATATTGTTGTAATATTATGCTAAATCAGTTGAACTCCTTTATTGACCGATATATAGTTTAAATGGAGGGACGCATTCGTTTTTCATTCGTAGAATCCAAATTAGAGGGCTGTTCGCTCTGATTTTTTTTTTGCGTGTTACATTGATCCCCATCCGTCAACTGAAAGCTGTTCAGACGTTTTGTAAAAGTGGACCTGTCCCTTTAATTCATGTTATAATCCTAACACAAATTAAATTTATCGTATTCCATTTATACAAAGTACATTGTTACAAACTATGTTTAATTAAAATTGAATAATTAAAATTGTTTAACTTGTATTATACTCTTAACAGAAATTAAATTTAACATTCAATAGCAAATCCAAAGTATCATCAATTGAAATTGAATAATTAACTTAATTTTATCTTACATGTACATTGTACATTATATCCTGAACATAAATTAATTTTATCATATTCAATAACAAATACAAGGTATATTAATACAGAATATCTTCATATTTAATTGAGAAATTAAATAATTTTATTATGATTGTTTTCAATAACAGATACAAAGTACATTAATTAATACAAAGTATTTTCAATTAAAAATGAGACTTGATTAAAAACGTTCTTATGTAATATGATATAAAAGGAGGCAATACAAAGTATCTTTAAAAAGATTGAGTAATTAAACAAGTTTTAATTTTTGTTATATTCCTAACCCAAATTAAATGTATCGCATTCCATTTATACAAAGTACATTATACAAAGTGTCTATAATTAAAGTTGATAATTAACAAGTTTTAATTTGTATTAAATTCTTAACACAAATTAAATTTAACATTCAATAACTACAAAGTCCATTATTACAAAGTATCTTCAATTGAAATTGAATAATTGACTAAGTTTCATTTTTATCCTTAACATGAATTAAATTGATCTTATTTACTAACAAACACAAGGATCATTAACAGTTTACAAAGTATTTTCAATTAAAAGTTGAGATTTAGTTGAATGCATCTTTATTTTATAATATATTCTTAACATTTATAAATTAAATTGATCATATCAATAACAGATAAATCTAATTATTAAATGTGATATTAAAAAGTACATTAATTGAGTAATCGAATGAGAGATGGAATCGAGGATTGCCTATAACGTTGGGTCCGAGTCTGAGGCATATGGAGGATTTGAGAATTCCGTAAATTTAGACCGGTTAAATCAAAACGAGTTTGGGGCAATAAATGGCGATGACGATCAGAAAGCAAAAGAGACTTAGCAAATTAAATTAAAATTATAGTGCGACGATCACAAAGGGTTTCGAGGTTGAACCTTTGTAAAAGAACACGGTATGAGTCAGACTCGGGCCAACAAATCATTTTGAGGGCTCTCCTTTATGAAGTTTAACCATCTCTTTTTTCTCCCAGTAAGTTCTAGTTAAATCTTCATTGATTAATGAGACATGCATGTTCAAATTGAGCAATGAATTGAGTTTTACAAATAGTTTAGAGTAGAGACTTGAAGTTCACAATCTGATAACTGGTAAAATTGAATAAAACTTTAACTAGGAAGTTATTAGCCCCTCTGTTTCTTAGGACTATCTATTTCCTGGTTAAAGTAGGACATTTGAATAAGGGAAAAAGCATGAAAAATTATACCTCTGCTTTTATTTATACTTTTCACTGTTATGTAATGTCTGTGACGTGATGTCCATGATGCCATTTCTGGACAAACCATCAAATCTATTATATGATATCACATTCTAACTTTGAAAATGAATTTTGAACTAAATTGAATTCAAACTCATGCTTGTAAAAAAACTTATAACTAAAACGTCACGGACATTACGCATCAATGTTGTAAGAATCAAGATTTTTATGAAATATACAGTTTTCAAAAAGTAGAAATTTTTACACAATTTCCTTTTGTATAGTAATAAAACAAAGCATAAACTATACCCTAGAAGTAGAAATATTGTTCTGAAGTGACCCATATCTTTTTATTTTATTTTACAAACAATGCATGCAAATTTCATAATTTTTGGTGGGTCAATGCATGTTTATCTTGGTACAATCTACAAATTTATATTTTTTTATGTTGCTGCCCTCGTTGTTCCATCCTTTATAGGGTCAAAGGTCATATGTCTTTTGTGCACTCTGGCAAATTTCTTCATAAATTTCTTTCAGATTTTGTATGGAGGTGTGTCTTGGTAACATCTACACATTGTAAGTTTTTGGTGATGCTGCCACATGTGTTCCGTCTGTTATAGGGTCAAAAGTCATATTTTGGTGGCTGTCTTGTGTGCGCTCTGCAGGCTCTGCAGGTCACATTTCTTGACAGATTTCTTTTGAATTTTCTATAAAGATGCATTTTACTCTAATCTACACACCTATTGTTTTGGTGATGCGCTGCTCCTAGTCTTGAAAATAGTCCGGGCCACTGGTGACGATCTCTACGTCATCCTTTTGTTTGAGGGAGGGGAGGGATATCTTTGTCCCTCCTTCGAACATAAGGATGATGCAAAAATCGCTGCCAGTGCTGGGGGATACATTCGCATTGTGCGGCAATGGAAATTTCTAGTTTGTATTAGTTGTTTGCCTTTTTGCCATAAATAATGTTGCAGACTTAAGAGTTTGTTGGACTCAGGCCAGCAACCCAGTACTTGATAAATATGAAACATGTGACAGGACCATTTGTGGTACTGTGAGTAATGAGTTTTGTTTTCTTTCAGTGTGTTGTAATTGACATTCACTGTAACTTAAAGTTCAGCAAATTCTTGCATTAACAAAGGGCAGTGGTGACATTATTCTTTTCATTTGATATCTATTTTGATAAGTAGTTTTGGATGTCATACTACTTGTAAGTTAAGTATTGAAATTGGAAAAAATTAATTATGTTTCACTCAAGATCATCCTATTGCCAAGAAAAACATGTCAAAGTTTGATATATTGGATTAGGTTTCGTTTTGCTTAATGCTGTTAGGTTACAAAAATATCCCGTCTCGGATCCGGCTCGTAGAAATAAAAAATTATTAACGGTCCGGTTCGTCCCGGTTCCCTTGTGAATAAGCAAAAACACTGTCTGTACCCATGCACACACAGTTGCTATTTTGGGGAGTTATGAGGAGACATACCATATATATATTAGCCAAGGTTCAGTGGGCATGCATATCATACCAAACTCACAACCACATGTGAACTCAGGGCCTGTGTAAGATCATGTTTGGGCAAACTTTTTATGACTACAAGAAACACAATGCTTAAAAAGTTTATCAAAAAAAAATGGGTGGCAGCATTGTGGTAATTTATTTCGGGGGGTGTGCCAGTGTTTGGGGCAGAGTTATGTGGGTTTTTTTTTTAATAGTTATGTTCAATAAAGCATACACATGAAAAGCCAGTTCAGGTGGGGGCATTCTCCTTAAACCCTTTGTATAGCTCTGTAAAAATTCAGGTAATTGACTTCAAGGCTCAACCTGTTTAAACATTGTGACCTTCTCTGCTCCTGGTCCTAGCCACAAGTCGTAAATCTGTCATACCTACTGCAAATTACTTGAGTCAATCCCATTTTTTTCTTATATGTACAGTATACAAATTTTATTATTACTGGAAAAAATGGGTTGCCAAAATAAGAATTATAGAAAAAAAAGGGCCATTTCTGGGACCACTAATTTCCCGGTTGAAGGCCATGACCGCCGGGAATTCCCTTCTCGGATCGGATCGGATAACAGCACTAGTTTTGCTGTATTGTATCCTCTCCTTGGAAGCCAAATGACAGTATTGGGAAACGCCCGAGAAAAGAAATGTCCACTCTTATCACCAACCATGTGAAAGAATATATTTTTTACTAATGTGGGATTATAACAATTTTGCCAAGAAACCGCCTACTAATTTATATATTTGCAAAATTAGAAAACAAACTGTATAGTTTGATATCGCCGACGGTTGTATTTTGAAATGCACCCACATGTGCTGCGTGCGAAACTTGTTGACCCGATCTCCAGCAGCGAGAACGGGCGGTGAATTCAGGCCAAGTCTCACTGGCATGCTGACTATGTGAATTGAATTTCCACCAATATTTATGCATTTAACAATACATAGGTTCAGATTTTATCACACAAGCCGTTTTTATGCCTCCGCAACGAAGTAGCCGGAGGCATTATGTTTTTGGGTTGTCCGTCCGTCCGTACGTACGTACGTATGCATGGTCAGCAGCCAGCGCAGCTAGCGCTCAGCTCAGCGCGCGAGCTAACAATGTGTGCAGGAACAATAACACAGATGTTCAGCCAGCAGGTGCTAATCTCAAGAGCGTAGCTCCGCTGAAAGCTCGCTTTACGGAAACAATGCGTGAGCAAAAATAGACCGGTCAGCAGACGAGGTAAACAAAACAAACGGCCATTTAAGGCTTTTGAACTTGACATTCATTATTTAGGCGGCACTTTTTCAAAGCTAAAGGGTATCTACAGCCCTAGACTATGGGTATATATTGATCGATAAGCTTGGCTGCAAGGTGGCTTTTCACGGCAAAGTATACATGCTTTGCACACGGTAATCCCCACGGCTATGCATCGGAAAATAACAAACTTGAACGCCCGCAGTTACGGGCAAACCGAACAGTGCCAATGAATTGAGTAGATTTTGGGGTCATGAGGTTAAAGGTCAAAGGTCGCAGTGCTCAATATATCTGCAAAAGTAATTTGTAAAATTTGTAAATTCTCAAGAACTGAATGTCAGATTTTAGTCAAACTTGGTACTGGAATATATCTCAGGATGCCATTGAAGTGATCAGATTGTGGGGGTCATGAGGTTAATTGTCAAGGTCACAGGACTTATCATGCCAAAATCGCTTGTAATTGCAATCTAAAGAACCAGTTCACAAATAACCATCAAAAAGGTTTGTTTGTTGATATTCTAACTGATCCAAAGCAATCATTTCTCTATAGATAATGTTGTTACTTTGTTTTATGATAGTGTTAGGGTTAGGTTGATTGAGGAGTTGGACAGGGTGGAACAGCTAAAGATGGCTTGTCAAGCTTACATCTCTAGACCTGACTATGATACGTTGTCCTCAAGATGGAGTCCATAAAGATTTGTTGGTTGATTTGTTTGGACATAGAAACATAGGTAATTTCTATCTAACATTTGTTATAGTTCTCAATCAACAAGAATTCAAAAATTTACCATTATTTATTATCTAGGACCACTCGTTTAAGTCTCCTACCGGGAGACACAGCACAAGTTTTCAATCCTTTGTGAAGAGCAGAGCTCTGACCATAGAATACAAGAACTCTTTCAATAATTCTGTTCCCTCTTTAAAGTAAATATTTTCCATTATAATCTCAATGTTATTTTTTAATATACAAAGTTACAAGACTTGTGAAGAAGCAAGTGTCAAGATTATTTGTTTGAAGTTTATTTTAAAGTTCTGTGTTGTCCTGCATAATGTTGATTATTTAAAGCCCTCCGCACACAGAGCCGACTCGACCCGATCCACCTGGTTTTCAGTCGGATCGGCCTAGTATGTCTTGCCCCATGACTCCTATTTTGACAATCGGGAGCCTGTCGGAGTTCATTCGAGGCCGATTCAACTTGTTGAATAGAATCCAACTGAACGAAACCGCCTCGAGCCTGACTGAAAACCAGTCGGCTCTGTGTGCGGAGGGCTTAAGAAAACAAAGTCAAGCAGAGGCTGTTTGTTAAAAGTAAATCAAACTACAAGTATTATATATTTGGGTACAGATAGTGAAAGCATTGTCGAATAGAGCTATTGAGCATTAAAGGGATAGTTGAGTTTTGGTATAGAGGGCGGGTGCTACACATTATTTTGTGTGAAATAATGAAAAAACTGAGTGTCAAATTTGTAAGAGCATACAATTTTTATGACAGAATAAACTTTATTTGATCAAAATCGGTTCAGAGATGGCTGAAATATCCATAAATATAACTATTTGTAATTATTGTGGGGCCCCACAATAATTTTGAACCAGCCGTTAGAAAAGAAAAAAAAATGCTTACAATTTTCAAAAATGTACAAAAGACATTTTTAAATACTATTTGTATATAAAATCTCTATTTAAAAAGATAGTTGAGTATTGGTCAAACTTTACTTTAGTAACCAAAACATACATCATTACAGTACAAACTAATAGTTATAACTCCACCATGCTCGAAAGGCAGGGTTGGCCGGGAAATACCAGTGGCGGGAATTCCCGCCGGTAAATACCGGGAAATACCGGCCTGGAAATAAGATGCCCATCCGGTAAATATGAGAAAAGCGGGAAATATGATTTTATGCCCAATATTTCTTTTCATTTCCATTGTTTTTTACTTCCCTTGTTATTATTTTACTTCAACTTCTTATTCTTTTTTTGTGAACATTGTATTTAGAACTATCCTGTATTTAGAACTATCCTGTTGGTCTATTATGATTGTTTGGACCTAGTTTGTCATTAGACACAAGGACAACAAATTTTGTCTAATATAATAAACTTTCTAAATGCCACTTTGTCTAACACTTATTATTTAATTAGTTTTTAATCTTATTATTAGGTATTTGTAGACTATAGCTAAAAACACATTACCTGAACTGATAATTAGACAGAATGAAGATTATACAAACTTATTCAATCCATATGAATCATGCTGTTGTAGATGCTTTTGTACTTAGACCAAATGAAAATAGACCCGGATGATATTAAATCTATAGACAGAAAAGCAGCAAACCTGCAGAAAGAAGCTACATGTCTAACATATTTGTGGGTCATTGCATCATGTTCAATTGGACTTTTGCTCTTACTGTTAACCCCTTAACTATGGGAACCAGTTGGGTTGCATACAAAGTCTATGGGGATTTCAGAAAATCAAAGGAAACGGGTTATTTATTACGTGTAATTTTAGAAATAATGAAATATCAATTGATGGATGATTAATTTAATTCACAAGACATGTTTTATACATAATTAAGCATTTTTATGATTCACCTATTCAGATTAAAACATAAAATACATACATCTTTATGGGACCTGTACCAATTTAGAATTGGATTATAACCTTGAGTCATATTTCCCGGTATTTCCCACTAAAAATGCGGTAATTACCGGTATTTCCCAGTATTTCCCACCCGTCCGGGAAATAAGCAATTGTCCGGGAAATATGCCAACCCTGTACGAAAGGTATACACAATTACAAATGACTAAGTAAACACCCTGCAGTTGTCATTAAAAAAAGAGCCGTTACAACTCAAGAGGGCGCTCTCTAAAAACTCATTGGTTTTAGCTTTTTTTTTCATACAAAATTGTGCATTTAATGTTTTGTTAAAATAATGATTTAATAGAGATATCATCAACAACTATTTAAAAACCTATTTAGATTTTTTTCAAAGTAGTCTATGAGCATTTTTTAAATTTTTCTAAAAAGTGAAAATGTCCCCCGGCCGGTAGAAATAAAATTGTTCAACTATGAGAGCATTTGAAAGGGAATGATTCTCATTTTACATGTTTTATTCAAGGAACTTTTAAATGGAATAAAAACCATCCAATTTAGTGTCAAGGGATATTTTGGAAAGTACCAATACTCAAGTGTACCTTTAATCATTATTTTAACAAAACATCACATGCACAATTTTGTATTAAAAATGGTTGAAACCAATGAGTTTTTAGAGAGCGCCCTCTTGAGTTTTAACGGCTCTTTTTGAATTATAACAGGCTTTTTACTTAGTCGTTTGTAATTTCTGTATACCTTTCGAGCATAGTGGAGGTATAACTATTAGTTTGTAATGTAATGGTCTAGGTTTTGGTTACTAAAATTCAGTTTGACCAAAACTGTATTCTCTTTACCAAAACTCGACTATCCCTTTAATGTATAAATTACACTTGAGTAGATTCTGAAGTACAATAAAAATGGACCAAGAGTTTTAACCTGTTCCTTACTAGATTTTGCAAACTCCATAGAGTGAATACAGGCCTCACCAGGTTCCCGTATACAGTGGGTTAAGGTTTTCTTTTTACTTCCTTGGTGATTACATTTCATGTAAACACTTATCAACTAGAAACTGTCAATTATTAAAAAAAACATGCAATTATTATAAAGCACATGATGAAAGAATGGCGTGAATTGTGAGTGGTTTTCAAAGGTACAACAACTAGAATACATGACGTGATGCACGATATAAAAGCTATAAACAGAGATCTAAATTAATTTATTCATATAAATTTTGCTTGTAATTATCGGTTTCCATGGTGCAGTAGATACATAATAGGCTTGCTGAAACACCATGTAAGAGGAGGGATCGGCTAGTCATGAAAATAACTATTTCTTCGTTCTCGGATAGTCCTTTATAAAAAAAAACACCAGCCAATAGGCAACAGCGCCTCCAGCGACCACAACATATGCAGCTAATCGCTAATTAACTTCCAGATTTCTCTTTGATCTTGCTGTTAGCTTATAAATGGTAACGAAGAATGAAATGGATTTGGGTTTTCAAATGTCTCCCTAATTATGGAGATACTAATATGATTGAGTTGAAAAGCATTCCGGAACACTTTTTGATTGTAGTCAAAATCAATGGGCAGTACAGGTGTAGGTGATAAAATTTGACCTCAATGTCCATGTTTTCACTAAGTATTTCAGTGTTCCTTTTCTATGAAACTATCACACATCATTCAGAAGAATCTTGCACTGGTATTGGTGTATGATTAAAGGGGACTACCGCTCAAGGAACAATACAAGCTTATCTGTTTTGGCACCATTGTTTTTACTAGATTTGCAATCTCCATAGAGTTAAAGGGACTTAGTAGCATTGTCCAAATCCTCAAAATGAAATTTTAGTTCTAGGGTTCCCTCATACCTTGTTGTATTCGTATTAATTACCAATAAAATCATGGGACAGGTTTCGGTTTTTCAAATTTCCCTTTCGTTACAAAGATATGTACGATCGAAGTATTCAGATAAGAAAAACTCTGGTGGAGTTTTTCTTACTGTGTACAAAGTGAGTGCAGTGAGTTAGTGTCTATCACTTTGCATTTTCGCTCATTACTTGGCCATGCAATGTCCATTTGACTTGAAATTTTCACACAATACCCTGTGGACATATGAGATAACAACAATATACATTGCATCAATCATTCATCACTTTTTGCACATGTCAACAAAGTTACTAGATCCCTTTAATACAGGCCCCACCAGGTTCCCGTAAACAGTGGGTTCAAGTTTGATTTCTACTTCATGGGTGATTACGTTTGATATATGTAAGCACTTATGATATGTAAACACTTATAAACTAGGAAAATGTAAATTTTAAAAACACGCAATTAAGCGCATGCACATGATGAAAGAAGGGCGTGATTTGTGAAAGTGGTTTTCAAAGGTACAATAACTAGAATACATGCCGTGATGCACGATATAAAAGCTATACAATGAGATCTAAAATAATATATTCATATAAATTTTGCTTGTAACTATCGGTTTCCATGGTGAAGTAGATACATAATATGTTTACTGAAACACCATGTAAGAAAGAGGAGGGATTGGATAGTCATGAAAATAATTGTATTATTCTTTCTCGGATAGTCCTTAAAAAAACACAAGCCATTAGGAAACAGCGCCTTCAGCGACTGCAACATGTGCAGCTAATCGCTAATTAGCTTCCAGATTTCTCTTGTACTTTGCTGTTAGGCAGCTTATGGTAACAGAAAAATGAAATGGATTTGGGTTTTCAAATGTCTCCCTGATTATGGAGATACTTTATGATTGA